>CM071839.1:85914815-86122425 GCA_036507285.1 Trichosanthes cucumerina
CGAGTGACCCTCTCCAGGGGAGAAAAAAGATGCCTGACACTTGCTAAAGGGGACCCTATGTTACTACTCCAACAAACCCTGCTCTGAACTGACTTTTCCGCCTCCTCAGGGTTGCTCAGACTGACTTCTGAATCCTGATCAAAGAACCCCTTGTCTTCCAGCAAAGCTGGGAAATAGTAGCCGCCTTTGAGGGATGCTTTGAATTCTACTTTCGAGAAGCGATCACGGCTAACCCCACCATCGACTGAGTCGTTGATCGCCAACCCCACAGAGTCTCGAACTTGGATGCCAAGCGACCCAACTGCCCGCCTATCTTCCACTAACAACACTTCCTCAGATTCTTCCGAAAAATCATTGCTTATTAAAAAGGGCTGTCGATTCTTCTTCTTCTGGCCTTCCTTCCCCTGTCTCCTGGCATAGTATTTTGCACAAAAGTTATCTCTCACTTCTTTTACCGATAGAGGGACGGGGGAAGACTTAACAGTGGCCCTTTCGGGGCACAAATCCTTATACACCTCATTATTTCTAAGCCAGCTCTCAGCCCCGGGACCCGCGCGAATCATTAACTCCTCTTGACTGTTGAGGCCACATAGAGGAGAGGAAGAGACAGATCCTCGGTCCTCACGAACCGACGCCCCCACCTTATCATTAACTACTTCTCCAACCTTTACTACCTCATTTACTACCTCAACCGTCTCAACTGCCAGCGTCTCCTGGCCTTCCTGCTCACCGGAGGCCTCTGCACATACTCCAACTGGTCGACTTCCGACCTGGTCTTGCAAGGGGTCCGAGAACACCCAATTCTCCTGAGGAGAGGCAGCTTCCCCTGCCTCGTGAACTCTTAAGACCCCCAAATCATCTCTTAACACTTCCTTTATCCGGACCAAGTCGATCCAATTGTCAAAATCTTGCAAGAAGACGGGGCCATGTGCGAAAGCTGGAGGATTACTGATCTCAATATCCTTAAACGAAAGCCAAAAAGGGTCCAACAACGGGAAGCCTACTTCAATGGCTGCCGGCATAAAGCCACAAATATTCTTCTTAACCTTGATCCGTGCTACCTCCAAATTTGTAAGATTTAAGGTTTCCATCGCCACTTCTTCCAACCCTCCAAAGTGAGCCCCAATAGCCTCAAACACCCCTCTGGACCAGAACTGGATTGGCAAATTCATCACTGACACCCAACCTCCATACCCCTTTAAGACCTCCGACCTTCCATGACTGCCTAACGACCAATTCTCCAACTTCACATACAAATCTTCTACCTTCAACCACCTCCCCTCTTTTTGACCCTGAATCTCTTTCCCTTCACCCACCTTTAGCAGGGCTTTATCCGCCGATAGAGGGTTTAACTGACATCTTATCTTGAAGTGACTTTCCACCGCCTCTTTAACTTCCTTCCACGAGGTATGTGCAAACAGTCGAGATACCACCAGCACACTATCAAGATCCAAATTCACCACCTCCCTTTCTTTTTTAACCCAAAACGAAGAAGGAACCTTTCCGGTGATCCCTTCCTTACTCTGCCCTAGAAGTGGCATCCTGTCCTTCCCTTCTCCTGACCGAACCTCCTTCTCGTGGGGACCCCATCCTATCCCCTTGCCTTGATGCAATCGCCGGCAGATTCCCCAAACACCATCCATCCTTTCCCATAAGACCCCAGAGGAACCTGTAGGCAAGATCTTCCTCCCCAGGGAAACCACACCACACACTGCACCGCCCCCTGAGACGACCGCCGCAAACCAAAAAGGCCCAAAGTGCCGTTCTCATCCTTAAACTTCTCCCTCACAGATGAGGTAACCGGCTTACCGATCAAGGCCGTGAAAGCCCCGGCGAGCCAATGCAGATGCGGCCACGTAAGAGGAATGTGGACTCCCCTAGACTCATTTCTCACTACCCAAGTCTCCCCCTCCTTCCGAATGGAGAAAACTTCCCCGCCTATCCTACAGCTCTCCATTTCCTTTCCCCTTCACACCAAATATTAAACCGATACAAACAATGCACAAAAAAAAAAACCCAGAACCAAGCCAAGGTGCAAATGCACCAAAAACGTTTAAAGAACAAAAAAACTTGCCTCACTTGCAGATTTTGCCTATTAGAAATCTTACACTCATTCAAACTTAAAATTTCTCAAAAGAAATTTTCAATCAGCGAGCTTCCTGCCATTTTAGGCTCGAGAATTGTGTTTTTCAGCAATCACTGACCCACAAGTTCCAAGTTCAGTCATATGAATTCACAGCTTGTTACGTTGGTGCTGTGATGAAGTGAAAAAGGATTTTCCAGCAGGCATCAAACTATATCACAATGGTCTAATGCTTTTTCCTCTCCCTTATTTCAAACTGATAACTTTGGGGAGTTTCTGATAGGAACAAAAAGGAAAGGGGCCTATTCGGGCGATTGTGGGAGAAAGAAGGAACAGACGCGGCCCTCGCAACCCTTTTATCAGTTAGAAGAGTGCTTCATAGGACCAAAGGGGTCTAAGTTCTTTAAAGCCTCTTTGAAGGTATGTGACTGAGGGACTAAGCAGTTAAGGGAATTCGCTTTTAGCAGGGTTCAAGAGTCGGATTTAGAATTGTTGATAAGCATAAGCAGTTCAGAGAAAAGTCTGCAAGTGGGTTGTAGCGAAGGTAAGGAAGTCTTTGAATTTCCCAGACTCAATTTAGAACTTTTTTAGGAGGTTTCTTCCTCGCCTATTAAGAACGTGGGTTTGGGGAAATCAAGTGATCCTCCATTTCTTCACATCCTGTATTATCGCAATTTGCTTCTATTATAAAGGCTAGCGGGCTGCAATTTAGAGTAGTGTCATCTACACTACCAAGTGTGGATAAATGAAAATCATATCCTGGAATACAAGAGAATTGGGGGATAGTTATAAGAGAGTTAGTTTTAAGAACTATATTCAAAAACTATACCCAGACGTAGTGTTGATTCAGGAAACCAAATTGGCTCAAGTTGATGGAGTTGTAGTTAAATCACTATGGAGTTCAAGACATGTGAACTGGGTCCATGTTGAGGCTTATGGGAGGTCGGGTGGTCTGTTAGTTCTTTGGGATGAAAGCAAAGTCCAGGTGAATGAGGTTTTAAAGGGTGGATTCTCAATTTCATTAAGAGCTTCTTTGTTAGGAGGGATTAGTTGCTGGATTTCTCACTTTTATGGACCCAACCATTACAAATCAAAGCTTTATTCTTCAAAGTCCTTTGCGAGCAAACTTTGGCGTGGCTTGTTCGGATTGTTTGAAGTTAGTTGGGTTTTTTATTCGGAGGTCAAAGACAATGTGGCTCAGTGGTTGATCGGGCCATCCTAAATACTAAGGCTTCTTTGTTGTGGCGCAACGCGGTCAAAGCTATATTCTATGACATTTGGTTCGAGAGGAATCAACGGATCTTCGAGGATAAGTTTTCTTCGGCTAGTCGTGTTTTTGTTTCGCTTTTAGTTAGAGTTTCTTCTTGGTGTGCTATTTCTAAGCATTTTGATGGGTATAGTTGTTCTGATATTAGGCGAAATTGGTTGAGCTTTATTTCTCCGTGTGATAGCTAGGAAATTTTATGTTTTCTTTCATTTTATGCTCGTTGTTTCAATGAAATTGTTGTCAACTTTTTCAAAAAAAAAAAGAGAACAAGAGCCTTGTCAACCAAAAAAGGAGTAATCTGCAAATTTAAATTAAAATGAGCTTCCAACGACTTCTTGACAGTAGCCCAATCAATGTGTCCAAACAAACGAGTGACCACACAAATTTTTGAAAAATCCACACCAACTAGCTCATCACCTTTCCGAACCCAATATCCCTTAGGCATGGAGCTTGGCACAGGAGTGAACTGTCAGCTGAATAGATTGCCTTCTTACTGGGTACAACAGAAGGAAAATAATGGGGTCAGGGCACTCGCAGGTTGCAAAAAATCTCTAAAAACAACCCATCCAATCAAAAAACTTCTCAATGGAACCTTAAACACAAATTTGCCCCCTTATGGTGGCCACCCCCCTCCCCCTCCACCACCCACACACTTCTTTTCCTAAGCTTGAACAAGCCCAAAGTGGCCCCAATCATCCTTAAACTTCCTTCTTGAAAAACCAGCTTTAACGTTCGCCGCCAACTCCACGAACATATCCAAGAACCATTTGACATGTCTGATACTTAGAGGAATTGGCACTTCATCAGACTTGCCAGCAAGAAAACTTGTTGACCAACAACCCAAATTCGAAAATCCAAACCACCAATACAGCAACTAAAGAACCTCATTGAAAAAACTCCAATTAACCCACCCTTCTGAACAGGGGAAACTAAGCGCCACCACACAAAACCTCAAACGAAAGCTACTGCTCCACCCCCTTTAGAACCCAAAACCATGAAACCAGCGAATGTCGAAGCCCAAGAACCCCACGAAGAGAAGCCACACCACCAAGCCAAAAAACCGAAAACACTCCAACAGGACTAAGACAACACCGTCGGAACCCAAAAGACAATAAACCAACCGGGGAACAAAAGAGAAGGAACCGAGAGGTCGGAGATGAAAGAAAGGGGTAGTCGAAAAGCCGAAAAATTGAGCAAAAGACGACAAACCAGCCAACGGAACGAGGGAGTGAGACTCCGGCGCAACACCGGCCACCTTGAACGGAGAGACGCCCACTCGAGCGACGCCGGCAAGGAGGTCAGCCGTCGGAAACCAGAAGAAGATGAAAGGCCTTTATCAGGGGAGAAGAGAGAAAACGGGGGGGAGGGGGGTAGTAAAATGATCCTTTTAACCACACACTTTTTAAAACCAGCCCTTTTAGATTTGTCCCCCAATCCCCGTTCCACGAAAGAATCTTCATTTGGTTTGGGCAAAGAGATTAGTTGAAATAATCCCCTTGAATTGTAATCCACTGACCTTGATCAAGCTCTTGAATTCACTCAAGCTGGGACACTGCCCCTCATACCCCCCCAAGCCAACTTCCTTACCCTCTGTCGCCGCTACTGAATCGACCTACTCCTTACAAGGAGAAAACAGTTGATTCAAGTTCAAAACTGGGGACTCTCTTTGACTCTCACCTTCCAGCCTTCCACAAATCGGACTTGCCCCACACTCCGGACTACTCAGACTAATATCTGAAGTGTGATCAACGGCTAAATGCTTATCATAGGGGGAATAAAAAACAGTTGCATCCTTATCCAACGTATCCCGAACGTGGCCACCCAAAACAACTTTCGAAAATCTGGTCGTAGTCAACCCACAATCAACTTCACCCACACTTGTCAAGTCTACAAACCTATCAATGTCGCCACCCCCAAACTGTCGAGTAACCCCCACCGCCCAAGGGAGTAACACCGATTCTTCCACAAAATCCTTACTAACCAAAAAGGGGGCACTCAGCTCAACAAACTTTACCTCCTTAACCGTCTTCCTCGAATAATACTTTGCACAAAAATTGGCTTTGATCTCCTTAAGTGTCGAAGGAATCAGTGAAAAGGAGGGAGAAGATGAAGATGAAAGGACAACGGAATCTTCAATGTGATGACCCTTACTAAATGTCATTGTCGCCTCGTTCACCTGACTGGCCATTAATCCACTTTGAGAATCTGAACAAAACGGGGAGAGAGAAGAAATAAAGACGCCCCTTGGCATTCTGCCTCCTTTCTCTCTTGAACAGTTGGGGCTCCCCAAAACCGAAGTATCCCGAATACCAAGAAAAGGACCATCAACAGACTTGCTAAATTCAGCTTCCATCCGAGGCACTTTCGAAAAGACCATACCAGTATTACTGGCAACCGGAGTTATCCCCACAATTTCCCCTGACGTTGGATTCAAAAAGTCAATTGCCCCATCGGGCGTAACCGGCAGCTCTGACATCCCCTTTGGAGCCAGCTCCTCTTCATCCCTTAACATCCCATGAATCCGAACAAAATCAATATGATTAGTAAAGTTTTCCATAAATAAAGGACCCTTCGTTATGACTAGAGGCTTTTTAATTTCAATTTATCGAAAGACAAACAAAATGACCCTATTTATTTAACGTGGACATCAATGAAGGTCGGCATAAACCAGCAAATGTTTCTTTTGACTTTAATCCTTGCACACGACAGATCAATTAAGTTTAAAGTTTCCAGGGCAATATCCTCTAACCCCCCGAAGTGATGACCAATAGCTTTAAACACCTCTCGCATCCATAATTTTATTGGCAGGTTCAAAACGGAAATCCAACCACCATATCCGAAGATAAATTCTGGCAAGTTGTGGTCCTTGTCCGACCAAGTTTCAACTTTGAGATAAAAACCGCCCACCAACTGCCACCTTCCCAAGAACTGATCCTTATCTTCTGGAAGGACTCCGACGATGGACAACAATGCCTTGTCAATCGCCAGGGGATTAACATGAACTCGCACATAGAAATGATCTTCAAAAACCTCCTTTATCTCAGTCCATGGCGTGTGAGCAAAAAGGGGAGAAATAACCAACACGTCGTTGAAGTTCACCTTGAGCACCTCCACTGACTTTCTGACCCAAAACGATTGCCTGAAAACAACCCCCCGATAGCTATTAACATTCCTTTGCAAAGTACCATTGCCCCTTTCCGAAGGGCCTTTCTCATCAAAAGCATCACCGCAGCTGACAAGAGTAGGTTGACCAACCGATTCCGGAAGCTCCTCCCTCTTCTTAGATCTAATAAAATCCTGCAACAAGTCCTTAAAAACTAACCATCCTCTGCCCTGAACTCCCCATTGAACATGAATCCACGATCTCCCCCCGCTGGGATGATGATTATAGAGAAAAAAGGCATTTATGGTATGAATTGAGGTATTTATCCTATTATTGTGTAGAGCCACGGTGTATTAGAGGTGATTTTAACATCAGTTCGTTCTCTTGTAAATTTTTCTCTCCGTGTGGCCAATTTTTATTCGGTCATTCATAATCACATGATAAAATGCATTTAGGAGGTAATATCCCTAAGAAGGTTAAAATCTTTCTCTAGTGGTTTTCCATTGAAGAACTTAACATCAAGGAGAGAGTTCAAACTAGACATCAAAATTTATGTCTCCAAAAAACTAGCATATCCTTTGGAGAGAAGGCACAGGGAAGAAACAAATTATCGTTTTCTTCACAGTAAATACACGAACTCTCTATGAAACATCATCATCAACAATTTCAGAATCTCTTGAAGCCTCCCATCATCCATTAAAAATACCATAGAATAGAACAATAGTAATTTAAAATTGACTCTGAAGTGAGCCTAAGTAGCCCTGATATTGGCTCCGTGAGAAACTTTGAGAACAAAGATGGGGAGGTTTTCTCTCCGGTGATCAATTTGACGAAGTTGTTCGATTCTTTTTTTTTTTAACAAGGCAACAAATATTTCATTGAAATAATGAAAGAGACTAACGCTCCAAGTACAAAACTTTCAAAGAAAAAAGAACAGTCTGCAAAGAGAATATAAAAGAACTACCAAACAGAACAACACAAAGCAAAGACCCAAGAAACAAAGGGAAACCCCAAAAGACCAGCAAAAACAACAACCTAAGGCGGCCGAAGCGAAAGAAGCAAAAAGGAACCAAAGAAACCACGCCTAACCACAACAAAACTAACTCAAAAACTAGCCGAAACCCACCCGGACAAACCCGCTCAAGGAAACAGCCCAAGGAACTATCCCAACAACCAACTAACAAAAGCACAAAACAAAACAAAATGCCCAGACATTAGCAAACTGCAAAAACAAAACAGAATACCAAGGACAAACACCAAAAGCAAAACCCCCACTGAACAAAACTTCAGACCAACCAGCTTAGAAACACCCCCCACACCCTCATGCTCAACGAAGAAAATCAATGGGTCGAAGCAACCGCAAAAGTAGGGTCAATTCCCCTAAATTACAAACCGCTAGCTTTGATTAACGATTCAAATCTACTTAGCTCTGGAGGCACGACTGGGTCTGCAAGGGGAACCAAACAATCCACAACTCCATTAACAACTACAAGGCTACTTTCAAGCTGACCAGGAGTGCTGAAAAGTCCCTCTAAATTAATGGTCGGAGAACTATCCCTCAAATTAATGTTCGATTCTGCAGATAAGCAATCTTTCTTGGGTAGTCAGAAAGGGAAGGTTGAGAAGGCAGTTGTGGATTGTCCATTGGAGTTGGCTCGTGTTAGTTCATTGATCAAGGTAAATGGTTTACAGTTTAAAAAAATTATTGCTTAAAGTAATCTGGTGTGTTTGCAATGAAAGTACTAATGTGGAATACGAGAGGTTTGGGAGATGGTCGTTTTTAAAATCATTTTGGCTTTTGTTGTTAGAAAATTTGTAGTGCCCTCATGGAGCTTATAAGTGGGTAGTGGTTTCCGGTTGAAGGTTTAGGAAGTTTGGAGGGTTCTTATAATGTTTGGGTGATTTTCGTTTTATTTATTCGGTTTTCACTAAATTTGAAAACATCACTTCATAGCGTTGTTGGGTCGCATTGACCAGATAAAGCCAATGGATGGGGAGGATGGGAGAAGGTGGAGTATTGAGTCCTCGGGACTGTTTTCAGTTAGTTCCCTAGTTTCTTTTTTGGGGAAAGGGGATGTGATGGACAAACTGTTGTATCAGGAAATTTGGAGCTCGTTTTGCTCTAAGGGTTAATATTCTTATGTGGATTTTGTTGAAAGGCAAGGTGAATACTTCAGAGGTCCTTCAGAAGAAGCAACCTAATTGTTTGCTCCAACCTTCGATGTGTGGTCTTTGTGCACGGAATGTGGAAACCTCTTTACATATCTTTTTTCGGTGTCCTTATGTAGAAAGATGTTGGGCAAAGTTTTTTTGGAGTTTTCAACTTTAGCTGGGGGCTTGCTAACTCGGTTCCTGAGAATGTTCATGAGTTGTTGGTGAGGTCGTCTTTTGGTCCTGATAAGGCAACCCTAATTCTCAATCCAAAGATCCAAGCTATGGATAAGCAAGAACCATTAAACTAAGAGATTAACACCTCCCTATACAATTTAGAATCAACCAAGAGGAAAGGCTAGAAATCGATTACCTCTTATGATCAAAGATCTAGAAGCAACATTGGAAATCTTGTTCTAGATTGAGTCATTCCACAATCAAACGTGATCAAGGCTGGATTGAATGGCTCAAAATGCAATCTATCCCAAGAATTGCAAGAAACCTTAGAAAAGGATTTCTAAGAAAACTCTCTAACTTGAGAGATCAAATTTCATTCATCAAAGTCTGAGTTTTACATGGCTAGGATGTGGCTTTTTATAGCCTAAAAGTGAATAAAACTCCCAACCTTTCAGTTCCCAAAAATAAAACCTACAATTATAAATGACCATAATTGGTCTACTTAGTAACCCCCCATAATTGAAGTCTAGTTATGGAAACATATTTTGGAAGTCCAAAAGTTTAAAAATTACAATAAACAAAAATCATTATTAAAAATAACTAATGAGTCTTTAAAATGTTGGCACAATGTTAATCTTGCAAATGTTGGTCTTCGAATCGGCATCCGATCTTGGATCAATTTGCAGCATATGAAATGACGATGTATCTTAACCTATCCAATTTTGTATGTGAGTAAAGAATGACTGTTGAAGCTTCTTAGCTCTCGCACGTGTAATAGGTCCAATTGGGACGTGTGGAACACCATGATTCTTATCAGGTCCCAAGGCTAAGGTGTTGTGGTTGTCTGGGGTCAAAGCTCTCCTTTCAGAGTTATGGTTTGAAAGGAAGCAGAGAGTGTTCGAAGACAAAAGCTTGGAGTGGTCAAGAAGATATGATTCAGCTATAGTTAAAGCTTCCTCCTGGAGTTCTCAGTGCAAGGAGTTTGCAGGCTACTCTATATCAGATTTGGCTTTTTTGTGGCATCCTTTTCTGTTTTTTTGCTAGTTTGGTTTGTTTGTTGCATGTTTTTGGGTTGGTTCATATCGGTCAAGGCTCTGTGTTCTGGTTTATTTCGGTTGTTTTACTTCTGTTTTCGTTGTCGTGGCTCTAGTTTGGGTGTTTGTGTGATGTGTGTCCATGTTGTCGTGACTCTCTTGTGGCAGGCTTTTAGCTTTGTGGTCTTAGTTGTTGAGTTTTCTTCATGATTTTCCTAGGATTCTTGTATTTTGAGCATTAGTCTTATTTCATTATTTCAAAGAAATTTCTGTTGTCATTTTGTCAAAATAATAAATCCAATTGGAGTGCTAACAGACTTTTAAAAAAATAAAAAATAATAAAATAATAAAAATAAAATAAAAAACTATACTGCTTAACTTTCTCAAATTGGAGCTTTTAGGCTGCCTTTTGCCTACTTTTCAGATGTAACCCGTTCATTCTACTTAATAAAGAGTTTTGTTATTATTCCAAAAAAAATAATAATTTGTTGTTACTCGATGTCAAATTACATGAGAAAAATCATATTGGTTTATAAGATGTGGCTTGCGATGGGAGAGAAAATCCTATTCTTCAAGGGGAAAATAATCTATTTTTATTCAAGCCATTATGAATTATATTACTAAATTTTACCTGAAAACCAACATGACAGTGACACAAGCATCTGACACAAATATAAATCTTTCTACGCCTCAATCTCACTGCTATATATACTATGTCTAATTACTACCAACATGAGCATAGGTTAACAATTAAGGCACCTATTTCATCCCTTGAGGTTGAAGGTTCAAATTTACATCTTCAGAGTCGAGATCCCACAAATCATGTATGGTTGGTAGTACAATATATTTTTTTTTTTTATGAAAAAACCAAGCTTTCATTGAGGAAAAAATGAAAGAATATACAGGCATACAAAAGGACCCCACAAAAATAATGGTCGGTAGTACAATATAAAAACCTATGTCACAAACAAAGGAGAAAGTCTGATTTGAGTAAAATGTGAAATTATTTTAACATTGCTCACCAGGTTAATTGACCCCACTTCGCTCACGCTTAATGTTCACCCTGATCTTATACACTGGCTATTTCCTCTCTACAAGTAAAATTTCCTCACATAGAATCTTTCGTCAAGGATTCATGACTTCTAATTAATCATTATAAAAATAAAATAAAACAACCCCTCTTAAAGCTGATACCCTGTTTATATAAATGCTAGGAATTGATCAACAAAAACTTATAAGTAACTTTAGTCTTTTCCATAAACCCTTCAGAGTTCGGCTAAAGCACTCCACAACTTCATGGTCCAACAGCAAGCAATCATAACCAAGTCTCAATGACAATATCGTCAATAGATCTTATATATTTACATATATAGCACAGAACTCATCAAAGTAATCTCCAAAAAGCATCATGAGAGCTCGCGAAAGAAGCCAATAATTCTACTATTGTATATTGCAGCCCCATTAACTTTCACAAGCATAGTTGCAAGAAATAGGCAAACTAACCTTCAATAACCATATCAAAGACCTTTTCTTCGAAAGTAATTACCACGTCAAAGGAACCGTCTGCTGCATTATCTTGCCAACGTTGAGGAGCCGTTTTGACTGCTGCGTTTCTTTTAAGCATGGGCAGAATGCCGTTACGCTTGTATCTATGCACGTTTTAAGGTTAAATTTATAATTGAGGTTTAGAGTCCAACCGGGAAAGTTAAAAAAGTGAAAGTTATTAAAAATGCTGAAGACGAGAAAATAGTACCACCAGTTTTTGGGTCCTTTTAAGGAAAGGAAGGATAGGGCAGAGGGAGAAAAAGGATACAGTTCTGGATCTTTTCGACGGAGATCATCAAACATGTGCTTGTAGGGGGTACCAAAATCGTATACATTGGGTTCTCGGAGAGAAGGTCCAGGAAGCTTCACGTGGGCTCCAGTTCCATAGGATGAAACGTTGAAGCCCTTGCTTTTGAGGATAGAGTGAGCCTCCATGCTTCGATTCTGGTTGGATGAGCAAACCATTGCATAGCGATACTTCATGGTGAATTTCCGATGTTGATAAAATACAGGACGAGAAATTAGGAAACAGGAGTGGGAGCAGCACGATCTTGATAGATCGCAGTTGAATATGGAAGTGAAACACTCGGCACGTTAGTGAAAAAATTGGGCTAAATGCAACTTATGACTAAGTGGTTGTTTGGCGCGTTGCGTTGTAATCGGAAACTCTAGTTTATTGGTTGTAATCAGAAACACTCGACTTTAGTTTATTGGTTGTAATCATAAACACTCGACTTATAGAAAACAGTGTTTGGAGCGCAGGGTTGTATTAGAATGTGTTGCAGAAAATAATGAAACGGTGTTTGTGGTGCAGTGTTGTGCTGGAATGGATTGCATAAAAAGTGTTTGGGGTGCAGTGTTGTGTTGGGTTAGGTGTGTGCAGTCTGTTTTTTTCTAAAATAAATACTTAATATTTTTTAAATCTAGTAATTTTGTCTTCTTATTTATTTTTTTAACTTCATAACTACATAATTAACTATCAACAATTTATCTAATGTATCTAATTTAAGTTTATAATATTTTGTGGGAGTATATATTATATTTATAATGCACTTCACTCGTGATGACATAAAGTAAAATAACTAACTATATGTTGTAATGTGTAATGTAAGAACTGTGGCGTCAATGATAAAGTAAAACAATCGATGCATAGAAATATGTTGGTTAAAGATAACGTATACTGTTGATCAAATAAATAATAAAAAAGTAGAGATAGTTGTCCAAATGAAGTTCAATTTAAACATAAAATTCTTAAAAAGTCATAGAGAGTGGTAGATGAAAATAAAATTAGGTTCCCGATGCTTTCCCCATAACTTCCACACAGTAATCATACTTCCAATTTGGGGTGGTTCATGCAAAGAAAGAGTTAAACATCATACTATTCGAGAGAAGCGATTTTGCAACAAACGTGCAGTCCTGCCTTGTCATCCCTGGGATTGCCTTCAATTTTGCATATAGCTCGTTCACTCGAGCTACTAATATTATATTAATAATATTTACAAGCAAAAATATTATCCACCACAATGTATGTAGTGCATATATACAAAATATAATCTATATATATATATATATATTGATTAGACATATATATATATTGATTAGACATATATATATATATATATTATGTTTAATTCAACAATCGTCAATTCTCATTCCAATTCATCCATGTATGGTTTGCGAGATGTTCCCTCCATTCAGTCCAGACATCTGTTGTCTCTACAAATCCAATGTTGTTTGTGTTCATCCTAGTTGAATCGGAGTCACTTGTGTGTGTCTCCTCGAATGTGGGATCTTGTCGGGGTCGTCGGAATTGTCATCGAAGTTGGTTGGGGTCGGCGGTGTGGTCGTTGGAATTGTCATCAAAGTTGGTCGGGGTTGTCGGTGTGGTCGTCGGAATTGTCATCGGAGTTGGTCGGGGTCGTCGGTGTGGTCGTCGGAATTGTTATCGGAGTTGGTCGGGGTCGTAGGTGTGGTCGTCGAAATTGTCATCAGAGTTGGTCGGGTCGTCAAAATTTTCATCAGAGTTGGCCGAGTCGTCGGTGTGATTATCAAAATTTTCATCGGAGTTGGTTTAGTTGCCAATGTAATCGTCGGAGTTGTCGTTGTTGGTGGTCGTTTGAGTTTTCATCGGAGTTGGTCGAGTCACCGGTGTAGTCGTCGAAGTTGTTGTCGAAGTTGTCATCGAAGTTGTTGTCAAAGTTGTCATCGGAATTGTTGTCGAAGTGGTCATCGAAAATGAAAAATGACAAATAGAAGTGGAAAACATGGTACACAACCCATGAGGTTGTGTTTCAAAACCCATGGGGTTGTGTTTTCAAAACCCTTGGTTTTGAAACCCTTTGTACCAAACATGGTGTTGAGTTTGAAACCCAACACCACCCTAACCCAAACCAATGGGCCAAACACCCCCTAAGTGTGCATTTGGAATTTGGAATTGGGTTGAGGCTGCAGAGTTGAGTTGAGTGCATAAATTTTGTGTGGAAAATTGTGTTTGGGATGGAGAGCTGAGTAGTTGCAATAACTCTGTGTTTGAGGTGCATATTGAGTTGAGTTGTGCATGGTATCTGGTGCAGTTTTTTTTAAAGATCAAATAGTAAGTTTTTATCTTATTGAAGGGTAGATATTCTATCCTAAACATTTATTTTCAAAACACAATACACCAAGTTCCAACATTGAATTCAGAGTGTGAACACCGAACTTGTGTTGTATGATAACTTAAGTGCAATGAATGTGTATAATATTGACTTGCATAATAATTGAACATGATGGTCTGTTATCAAGTTTTGTTATTTTTTGTTTTCCTTAACAGTTGAATTCACCAATTAATATGTAATTAATCAGAATCAATTGAATATTTGTAAGGTGTACAGAAAAATAAAAAAATAATGTAATTTGGCAAATAACTTACGATCGATGTCTAAAACAAACTTCATGTATGGAATATTGTCAAAAGGGTATTTACTATTGTCAAAAGGATTGTCAAAATAATGCAATTGGGTAGATAACTTACGATACATTCATTCATGAAAAAATAATAATGACATGCTATCAAATCCCATCTCGCATGTCCCCAAAAAATTAAAGTATACAAAAAATATTATCGTTCACAAAATATATCTAACGAAATAAACATGAAGTGTCTGAGTCATCTTGGTTTAGTAAAAGATGGGTGTGGTAGGTGTTCAACCATTCCTGTCAATAAGATGCAAGCAATATCTCTTCTTAGATTGTGGTGGGATTTGGAGAAAGTAGGTCGTCTTTTGGATGTTTGCAACTAAGAGGATCGTCCTTGATCAACCTTTATATTGCATACGTTGCATAAAGTTGGTCTACAACATCTTTACGTCTAACGTATTTCATTTCATATTTTTCTTTTATTAATCACCCCTATAACTTGTATTTTCGCTTCAACAACGAAACTTATGGATAATTCAACTTAAACGCCCTCTTTTTTTGAAACGCCCAGTAAAATCAAATGGATTAATTGTATTTGATTTAAATTTGATTTTTTTGATAATTGGATAAGGATTATGAATTTATAGATTTTTTAAGAATGGGGGTTTCAAAGTTAAAAAAGGATTAGGATTTATGTGTTTTAAAAAATAGATTAAGATTTATTTAAAAAAAACAGGATTCCATTTAAAAACAAAAAAATAGGAATTCCTCTACTAAAAAAGATTAGGACTTTTTGCTACCTATTTAAACTAGAGTAATTGCAACTTAAAGGGTGCACTTCAAAACTCTCATGTTCTTCAAAACTATCCTATTCTTCTCCTTATTTTATTTTCATCTCACTCTTCATCCCGTTCGACCATTGTCGGATTTTCGCCGAAAAATTTGTTGAACCATCATCGGAAGGCAGGAAGGCGTCGGGCCATCGCCGGATGACGCCAGAAGGGAATCAAGGTTTAGGGGAATTTGTGGAAAGGTGTGTAAACTGATTTTATGGGGAGATGTAAGTTGAGAAAATTTGGGGAGATATTTGGAGAAGTGGGGAGTTGAGAACTCAACCCAACTCAATGCCCCAAACACTGAGTTAGTTTTTTAAATCAACTCAACTCAACCCATACCAATAGGCCAAACAACCTCTAGGGGTGATATTGGTTCGATTTTTATCGGTTTTAGGCCAAACTGAGAATTAATTTGTCATTTATTGTCTTTTTACGATCTCCTATTTATGCTAACATTGTATACTTGTGTGTATATATTTCTTGAGTGAATGGAATAAGATTGATTGATTCTCTCAAACCTTTAACATTAACATGACATCAGAGCTCTATGGGTTTCTAGGCAATTAGGCTTTTTTTTGTCATCCTTAGGGATTTGGAACCAAATAGGATTTGAGATTTGGAACATCTATTGGAGGTCTAAGTCCTTTGTTGTTAGGTTTAGTTGTTGCCACTACCATTTGAACTTTCATCGTCGCCAGAATCCGCCACTTCTGTCGTCGTAATCTACCATCGTCGTCGTCAACAGGGTCTGTCGCCAACATGTTTTTCTGTCCTCGTCCAGCTTATTCAACAACCCACTTGTCGATCTTGTGGTACGAACAAAAATTGGCGTAAAATACCAGCATGTGGGCTACACACGCCGCCTTAAGAAATAATGACAGTCTCACACGTCGACGTGTGGAGGCGCGCGAGTCACCAAAAATTGGTGTTTTGTGGGTTTTTCTTGGGTTTGATTGCTCTCTCTAGCGGTGTGCTTATTTTGGTCATATATTGATCGGTTTATAGTCAGTTGTAGAAACACGTATTTGGAAATCTTGAGTTTTTGTGGTACAATTATGTTTTGGGTTTTAAATCTGAAATTTATGGTATGTTTTTTTATAGTTATTATTAGTTGTTTCTTATTTATTATTTCCTTATTGGATATTTTTTTCTTATGTATTAAATGAGAATATTATGTATTATTATTATTATTTTTTATAAATAAGGGGTTTCTCTTTTATAAGAAATCATTTTCCCTCATAGTAAATATACATAAAATACTTTATTCATATTGCTTACATGGTATCATAGCCAAAACCCTAGTCGTTGTTGGTTTCAGTCGTCGTTTAGTTTTTCGACCACCATTAAGTTTTTCGGTTGTTATCCCTATGCGACCCGTACCCGCAACCGACCATCATTGCGCGACCGTCACTCGCGACCTGCCTTCCCTTTGCCACTGCGAACTCTTGCGAAACAACCCACGACTTAGACCACGTGTGTTCGTGCGTTTGGGCGTTTGTGACCCACAACCTGCAACCCGCTTCTGGGTGCATCCTTATCACAACCTGCAACCCGCAAGCGCATACATATCCAGTATATTTTTCCAGTTTTTGTTGCTCTTTATCGAGTCCATTGTTTCCCTCGTGGTTGCTGCATATTAGTCTATTTTTTTGGTACGACTTTGGTACCTACTTCTCTGTTCTTATTAATCTTTGTTAGTATTTAACAATGTCGGACAATAAGTATTTGTCCATTGTTAAAACCTCGGATGGTCGAACCATTCCAATAGCCCTATTGTCTAAGTTACTACAATTTGACTTAATGGTCATAATTTTCTTCGTTAGTCGCAAACTATTCGAATGCATATCTGAGGACAAGGGAAGATTGACTACCTTACCGGAGAAAAAACCATGCATGCTAAAGACGATCCTTTGTTCGCTAAATGAGATGTTGAGAACTCTATGGTGATGGTCTGATTAGTAAATTATATGGTAGAAGATATAAGTTTTAATTATATGTGTTATTCTACTGCTAATGAATTATGGGATAATGTGGTTCAGATGTATTCAGACCTAAGAAACTAGTCACAAGTATTTTAGCTCAATCTCAAGCTAAGTGACATATGACATAAAAATAATTTGGTTACACGACATTGTCACTCATTGAAGCAAATTTTGGTAAGATTTTGATCTGTTCGATACATATGAATGGAAGTCACCGGATGATCAAAAGCACTACCGAAAAATTGTGGAAAACAGTTGGATTTATAAATTCCTCGTTGGTCTCAATGTTGAATTTGATGAGATTGAAGGCAGAATACTTGGCAAAACTAACCTCCTTACTATTAATGATGCGTTTTTTGAAGTTTGCAGGGAAGAAAGTCGACGAAGTGTTATGATTGGTAAGAAAGTTGTTGATTTTGTTGAAAGTTTGATTCTAATAGTCGATGTTACCGCTCCCCTTCTTCGTCCATTCGATTTCCCCGATAGGTTTCCATTGTCTTTAGGCCTCCAACTTATTCTCAACTGTATATTTCGTCCTCATTCATTTAGTCTTGTTGTTTCGTTGTCGTCTTCCTTCACAATCGAGTTTTCTTTTATCGTTGTCTCCCTTCAACGACTCTCTCCCCAATTATTCCCTCTGTCATCTCCATTCGTCGTTGCCTCTCCTCAACATTCCCCTCTCCTGTGTTGGGATATGTGCCCTAAAACTTATGTAATTTTGGTCAAATAAATAAAGAGTTATTTATTTTTTATAAAATTATATTCTCGCTTTATAAATCCAATAAACTAAGCTCCAAGGTTATAATATATCTTGAACATCAGTGTAGTAAACACTATTTTGATTGTGTTCGAGAGTATAACCTAAATGGTATATGGTATAAGAATAAGGTTGGAAACACCATGGATGCGACACAGCTTGTAGTTAGTACAAATGAGGTAATCCAACTCATTCATGTGGATGACATGCGAGTGGGGGCATCATGTATGAAGAGTTCATACAAGACTGGACTGCAAATTATTAGCCTGACTAGTTTAACGTCGTTAACAAAATAAGACTGATAACTTATAGATGGTCATTAGTGACTCGACCTGAATCCTGAGCAAGTTAAGAACTCCTGCTTATAGGGGTTTGTCCTTAGACTATTATGGGTGAGAGTGGCTTGTAGCCGACTCAATAAACCTACCTTCTCAGGGACAGAACCTCGTAGGTAGCTGGGGACTCAACTATACAGGGTGGAATTCACTCATTCCTACACTAAGAAATTAGATAGGTTGTTTCTTTAAGAGCTGAGTCCAGATCTTGAACAACGGGGCCCAACCCTCTAAACTAGCTTAAGAGGGTATGAGTTTATGCTAGGACCATAGACTTGTTGTTCATTAGAGGATCAGTGGTGCTTAAGGAACAAAAAGGTAATCATATGGGTAAATCGGTAATTTGACCCAACTGTGATTACGAACAACCTATGAAGGGTCGACTCATGGGTAATGATTGTATCAATGGACACAATATAATCTACAGTAAGGATTGTGCATCTACAAGTCTATAGTGGAGTGACTTATAGTTAATGAATATTGATTAACTATATCAAATGGTTTGATCAGTTAATCTCACATCATTGGAGTTCATGAACTGTAGGTCCATTAGGTCCTTCCGTTGGCTCAACATGGTAATATTGAGGGTAGAAAGTTAGGAATGAGATTGAAGTGTTCAATTTCTATATGAAGTGTTATATCAATTATATGTGATATAATTGATATAATATATAGTTTTAATGTGAATTAGATTCACACATTAACTATATACTAATGAGAGAATGAAGGAGAGATAAAATGGTAATTTTCATCATATTTTCCTATAAATAGTTGCATAAGATGCAACTTTGACACTAACTTTTTGTAACCCTAGAGTTCCACATTGTTGTGTTGTTGGAAAAGTTCCAAACACAACTTATCTCAAAACCTCCACACCTCATCCTAAAGGAACCCACATTCCTCTCCCACCTAGAGAACAACGGAGAAGACCTAGTGGTGGATCTTCATACTGTTTGGGTTTGTTGCTGAGATCGTGATCATTGGAAGAGGAAATCGTGAAGAAAGTGTTATTCAAAGTATGTTATCTTGTTGTCCTAATTAGAACTGCATGCTTAATCTTAGGTCTAGTTCTTGTATTTTAGATCATGTAACAAAATCATGAACACGCGATTAACAATCGATTCCGCTGCGGGATTCGATCCTTTCATCCTGGACGACTACCATCGTCGTTTCCCTTCATTCTCTCTCCACGTCATCTTCCTTTGTCATATATGTCGATTCTCCTTGCCATTTCCCTTTGTGTCAACCGTCACATCTTTCTTCAAATTTTTCGTTTTTGTACTGCCTCGTCTGAGTCATTGTCGTTTCGTATTGCATAGCTTCAGATTTGTTCATAGCCTTTAATGCGAACCTTTAGCTACCGCATTGGAGAAAACTACTTTCGAATCTGGAGTAAAGCGTCACAAATCTTCATTTAAGATGGTTCCAAGGATTTGTCGATTCCTTTGTCCTTCAACAATGTTAAATGGTTTTACGAACTTATTGAGATGGCTACAAAGATGGTTTCATTTTTCACGAGAAGAAAATTCAAGGATGAGGAGGCCATCCTCGACCTGTTTAAAGTAAAAAAGGAAAATGGATGGATTGTTGAAGGGGGGGTTTGACCTCCAATTGGGGGTCAAAAAGTCTTCAAAGTCCCTCTAGGGAGTTTCTCGTTTGGTTGGGAAGTTTTCATAGACTTATTGGAGGAATTATTAACTCTTTTGAGCATACTTCCAAGTTCCACTCCCTATCTGACTGTGGGTTTATTGGGCGTTCAAGTGAATGTTGAAGACAAAATTGGTCTTTTGGGTTTTATGTTCTAAAACTCGTGGGTTTGTGAACTGAATGTATATTATATTATGCAATAAAGATGTTATTGAGATTTATTCAGTAAAGGTGTTATTGAATAAAGTGAATTATATATTTTGGAACCCTAATCCAATAAATAACCCATGACTGTAAGATGTATACTTGAACTTTATGTGTGACATAAAAGTGGATCAAGTTCAAGTTATAGCCAGAACGATCTATAGTATAAGGATAAAGTTGGGTACCTTATGCTGAGGACACTATGGACGCAACCCACTTTGTAAAGTACAAACGATGTGATCCTGAATCGTTCATGTGGACACATGCGAGTGAGGGTGTCATATGCAATGAGTTTGCATAAGACTGGACCGAGAAATAGTCACTTAGACTTTATAACTCAGTTTACTATCTTAACTGACTATATTCATGCAATGACCTAAGTAAATCAATCTTAATCTCGAGTCTGCCATGAACTCCTATTTATTCGGATTATCCTTAGATTTGCATGAGTGAGAGTGGCTTGAGATTGTCGTCTCAATAAGCCTTCCATTTCAGGGATAAGACCGGGTAGATAGCTGGGAACATAGTTCTGCAAGATGGAATTCACTACTACCCGCTTTATGGATTAGTAGAGAGGTTGTTCCTTTAAGTGTTGACTCCGGGTATTGAACAAAGAGCCCACCCCTCTCATTGGCCCGAGAGATATTCAGTTTGTTGGTTGAACAACAAATCAACTGTTCATTAGAGGATCATTGGGACTGAAGGAACAAAAAGTAATTACAGTGGTAAAACGGTAATTTTGACCCAGTTGTAATTACGAATGACCTGTGAATGATCCGCTTACTAATCATAGTTATATCGAAGTGGACAGAAATATATCTACAGTGAGGAGAGTGCAACCACTGAGCTTTAGTGGAGTGTCCCGGTGATTAACAAATGTTGATTAGCTAGGCTAAAGAGTTTGATCGGTTAATCTTGTATCGTGTGAGCTCGTGATATGTAGATCCATTAAGTCCCCTTCTAGCTCGGATAAAGCCTTGTAACATTTGAGAGAAAATAATTTGAATTGTTCTAATTCGATTTTGGGAGAAAATGTTAATTATATGTGATATACTTAGCGTGTCATAGTTTATTTATGAATTAAACTATTACGAAGAAGAGGTGAACATATTTAAATATGATTTAAATATTGGTTTGGTCTATAGTATGAATAGGTATTCATGTTCGAAAAATCGATTTAAGAAATCGGGTGGTCCAATTATTTATTTTGATATTTAATATTAAATTAAATATTTTTTAAAAAATTAATTAAATTAAATTTTTTATTTTAATTAAAAATAAATTTTGAATTAAAATTAAAAATAAATTCAAATTCATTTTTGAATGAAAAAGGATCAAATTCATGATTTTGGCGAATAAGATTTTTTAAAGTCAAATTCACCAAAATTTCCCATCTATTTCTTCAATTATTTTTGTCATCTTCTCCAAGCTTGAAGAAGCTGATGGTTTGGTTTAATTGAAGGAGAATCAAGAGGATTAATGGAATCAGACAGAAAATTGTATTTTCTCGTTTTTTAGACCTTACTCTATTCTCTCTTTAAATTATCTCAATCAAAGATCCCACAATCTTTTCCAAGTCCTGAGGATAGTATGGAAGTCACTGGAGGTAATCCACAGATTATTTGTGACTATAAATCGCCCACGGATTAGGAGAATTTTGAGCTACAAAGTTATGAGTTCTTATTCTTTGTTTTTCCAAATTTGAGCATGGTTTTTATTTTGTAAAATTGATCAACTTAGAGTGTTCAAGATCCGAAATTTCTTCTACTTTCTTAATATAGACTCTTTCAATTGATATCAGAACAATTTTGAGCACTCAATTTGATTTATTTTGTTATGTGGTGGGTGTTTTTTTAAATTTATTTTTTATGGTCATCTAAAGTGATAATCTGGTTTTGACATTTGAATTGAGCATCAATTCGTGCTTTATTTTCAAATTACTCAAGTGTGTTTGAGCATTAGTGTGTGTAAAAGAGTTTGTAAAAGTTTCGGATCGATCAGAGTTCGGGAAGACCTTCAATTTGATGAAATAAACTCAAAAGGTCCTGAAAACTGAAGAACAGAGTAGTTGCTGCAATTTTTTTCTTTCAGCTAAAGTAACTCATGTTCATCCCGTGTGATTTTATTTTGAAAAGGAAGAAGGTGATGTTGGCTTTGACCGGTTCAAGTATTTTTGAATCGATTTACTCAATTTTGATTATGTTTGGGCAATTTCAGACTATTTCTGAGCAATTTGAGGTCGGTTTTGTTGTTTTGGAGGTTTGTTTCATCATTTGAAAGCCCGATTCAGCCTTTTACAGCTTGATTCAACATTTTGAAGGTTTGGTTCACACATATGCAAGTTGTTTCGACCCAAATTTGAAGTGTTCAAAGTGGTTCGATTTTATTTCTAGATTATTATTGTAATCGTTTAGTTGTTTGCTTGGATTAAATGCCAAAACCAGTTCACTTTAGTGTGCTTAATTAATCATGCATTGTGAATGTATGTTTTTAATCAAATTTTATGTTTAATTAATCATGCACTGTGCATAAAGTATTTGTTGGGATTTATGCCCTAAACTTGTGTAATTTTGATCAATTAAATAAAATGTTATTTGTTTTGATAAGATTACAGTTTTGCTTTTATAAATCCAATAAACTAAGCTTCAAGGTTATAACATTTATCTTGAAATCAGTGTAGTGGACACTATTTGGGTTGAGTTCAAGAATATAACTTAAATGGTCTATGGTATAAGAATAAGGTTGGAAACCTTATTTTGGTAACACCATGGATGCGACCCACTTTGTAATTAGTACAAATGAGGTAATCCAACTCATTCATGTAGTTGACATGCGAGTGGGGGCATCCTCTATGAAAAGTTCATACAAGACTGGATCGCTACTTATTAGTCTAACCAGTATAACACCGTTAACAGGATAAGACTAGTAATTCATAGATGGTCATTAGGGACTCGACCTGAATCCTGAGCAAGTTAAGAACTCATGCTTATAGGGGTTTGTCCTTAGACTAGTATGGGTGAGAGTGGCCTGTAGCCGACTCAATAAGCCTACCTTCTCAGAGACAGAACCTCGTAGGTAGCTGGGAACTTAATTGTGCAAGATGGAATTCACTCATTCCTACACTAAGGAATTAGATAGGTTGTTCCCTTAAGAACTGACTCCAGATCTTGAACAACGGTGCCCCACCCTCTATGAGGGTATGAGTCTAAGGTATAACCTTAGACTTGTTGTTCATTAGAGGATCAATGGTGCCTAAGGAGCAAGGAGGTAATCACAAGGGTAAAACAGTAATTTGACCCTGCTGTGATTACGAACAACCTGTGAAGGATTGACTCATGGGTAATGACTATATCAGTGGACACAATAATGTCTACAGTGAAGAGAGTGCAGCTGCAAGTCTATAGTGGAGTGACTTGTAGTTCATGAATATTGATTAACTAGATTAAAGAATTTGATCAGTTAATCTCACATCATTGGAATTCATGATCTGTAGGTCCATTAGATCCCTTATGTTGGCTCAACATGGTAATATTGAGGGTGTAAAGTTAGGAGTGAAATTGAAGTGTTCAATTTCATACATGAGGAGTTATATCAATTATATATGATATAATAGATATAATATATAGTTTTAATGTGAATTAGATTCATATATAAACTATATACTAAAGAGAGATTAAAGGAGGGGTAGGATGGTCATTTCCATCCCATTCCCCTATATATGTGGTTGCATGAGATGCAACTAGGTGAAGTGATTTTGGAAATCATTCTAAGGTTTTAAAAAAAGCTCTCTTGTTGTGTTGTTGGAAGAGTTCGAAAGCACACACCTCTCTCAAAATACCTCACCTCTCCTAAAGGGAACCCACCTTCCTCCCTTACCTAGAGAACAACGGAGAAGATTCGATGGTCATGTCTTCATACGTTGGAGTTCCTGTTGCTGAGATGGTAATTGTGGGAGAGAGAAGCACTTGAAGAAAGGTTATTCAAAGGTAATTTCTTGTTGTCCATTATGATTTTATGCTTAATCTTGTTATGTATGTTCTTGAATTTATCGTTGTAACTAAATCAAGAGCGCGCGATTCGCAATCGCTTCTGCTGCGAGACTTCGATTCCCTTCAGTATTATAATATTTTGTTTCAAGAGGATTGCATGTGCATAAAGTATTTTTGGTTGAATTTGACTGGTTCAATTATTTTTGGATCGGTTCGGCTCAATTTTTGTCCAGTTTGGGTGGTTTTAGACCAGTTCTAACTATTTCGAGGTCGGTTTTTTCATTTTGCAAATTCGTTTTACCATTTGGAGGCCCGATTCAGCCTTTTACAACCCGTTTCAACCTTTTGAAGATCCGTTTCTCACATTTGCAAGCTGGTTCGACCCAAATTCGAAAAGTTTGAAATGGTTCGATGTTAATTCTAGATTATTATTGTAATAATTTAGTAGTTTGTTTGTATTAGATGCCAAAATCAGTCCACTTTAGTGTGTTTATTATGCATTGTGAATAGATGTTTTAATTAAAATCCCCGATTGTATATGCATAAACTATGTCATGTAGATTTTAAAATCCCACCATATGAAGCATGCTTCATGCATTGAAAGTATGTTATAAGTGTTATAATATATAATATGCATGTTTTTTGGGTTTCATAATAATTAATATAAGAGTTATATTAATTTATGAAACAAATATTTTATGTTTAAATTATAATTAATATAAGAGTTATATTAATTAAAAATTAAACATATAATTGTTATGCATTTATTCATGTGATGAATTTGTTATAAACGTATGTTTATTCATGTGATTTTAATGGTGGCACATCGTCTACTAGGCTAGGCAAAACTGGGGGTATGAAGGGAAGCGAATAAGAGAATTTAAGGGGTTGTGTAGCTTTGGATGACCAAGAAAGGGTGGAATCGAATGAGTGTATTTCTAAAAAAATGTTTTTAATTATGATTGGAATAAAGAGAATTATTTGGAAGGGACACAATCAGTTAGTATTGCAGATGGCAAGTCTTGTCCCTTGGAAGTGAGAGAGGTTGAAATTCTGATTAAGGAAATAGTGGTTGAAGATACTCTATTCTCGTCCAGTGTCCCTGACAGTGTTAACAAAACTAAAGATACTTTTTGTGGAAAATATTATACAAGAAATAGTATAAGAAAATCAACATTGGGATCGAAGATTCAGTTGGAAGAAGCATTTCCAGATTTCCTCGAACAACCTGATCGAATCACTCATCAATGCAACCTTCGGTGTCATGTTCATAGGTAACCTCTAATAATTCTCTTAATGTTTCGGTCCTTGCCCAAGAATGTCATATTGGGCCAAATAGGGTGTCATTTTTTTAAGTTTTGTTTAAGCCAAAGTTAGCTTCTGGTCGAGGGGAGTCTTTTACTTCTCCAATAATTGGTTGGAATTCAGTCGTTGACTAAAAAACTAGTCTATGTAGGCTACATTTAGACTTGACAAGAAGATTGGGACATAAGTCATAGGGGGACTTTTCTCCAATAATTAACCTAGTAGATTTATTTGATTATGCAACCTATCGACCTTCTTTGGGGGATAAGAATGACAAGGAGATACTTGATTGCCCTAATGAATTGTCTCGCTTTAGTGCTTTAATAAAGGCGAGTGGGCTACAATTCAAATAGATTGAAGCACGAGGTAATTATGTTCTCTCGCAGTGAAAATATTATCCTGGAACACGATAAGATTAGGAGATGGATCGAAGAGATTTAGTCCTAAAAAATTTCTTCAAAAGATATGTCTGGCTGTGGTGTTTATTCAAGAAAGTAAACTTGTATTAATAGTTGTTAAGGTGATTAAATTCTTATGGAGTTCGAGGGAGATTGTTGGGATGTATGCCCTAAAACTCGTGTAATTTTGATAAAAAAAATAAAGAGTTATTTGTTTTGATAAAATTACAGTCTTGCTTTATAAATCCAATAAACTAAGCTCCAAGGTTATAATATATATCTTGAATATCAGTGTAGTGGACACTATTTGGATTGTGTTAAAGAATATAACCGAAATGGTATATGGTATAAGAATAAGGTTGGAAACCTCATTCTGGTAACGCCATGTATGCGACCCACTTTGTAATTAGTACAAATGAGATAATCCAACTCATTCATGTAGTTGACATGCGAGTGGGGGCATCCTGTATGAAGAGTTCATACAAGACCGGACCGCAAATTATTAGTCTAACAGTGTAACACCGTTAACAGGACAAGACTAGTAATTTATAAATGATCATTAGTGACCCGACCTGAATCCTGAGCAAGTTAAGAACTCCTGCTTATAGGGGGTTGTCCTTAGACTAGTATGGGTGAGAATGGCCTATAACCGACTAAATAAGCCTACCTTTTCAGGGATAAAACCTCGTAGGTAGCTGGGAACTTAACTGTGCAAGATGAAATTCACTCATTCTCACACTAAGGAATCAGATAGGTTGTTCCCTTAAAAACTGACTCCAAGTTTTGAACAACGCGGCCCCGCCCTCTATGAGGGTATGAGTCTATGGTAGGACCGTAGATTTGTTGTTCATTAGATGATCAACGGTGCTTAAGGAGCAAAGAGGCAAACATAGAGGTAAAATGGTAATTTGACCCAACCATGATTACGAACAACATGTGAAGGTCGACTCATGGGTAATGATTATATCAGTGGACACAATATAATCTACGCTGATGAGAGTGCAGCTACAAGTCTATAGTGGAGTGACTTGTAGTTAATGAATATTGATTAACTGGATCAAAGAGTTACAAGTTTGATGAGTTAATCTCATATCATTGGAGCTCATGAACTGTAGGTCCATTAGGTTCATCCGTTGGCTCAACATGGTAATATTGAGGGTATAAAGTTATGAATGAAATTGAAGTGTTTAATTTCATATATGAGATGTCATATCAATTATATGTGATATAATTGATATAATACATAGTTTTAATGTGAATTGGATTCACATATTAACTATATACTAAAGAGAGAATGAAAGAGGGTTACAATGGTAATTTCTATCCCTATCTCCTCCTATATAGTTGCATAAGATGTAACTAGGTCAAGTTTACCTAAGCCTTTGTTGTGTTGTTGGAAAGGTTCCAAAACACAATTCTCTCTTTCACAACATCTCATCTTATCTAAAGGGAACCCACATTCCTCCCTCACCTAGAGAACAACGGAGATGATCCAGTGGTCGTGTCTTAGTCCGTTCGTGGTGCTGAGATCTTGATCGCGAGAGAGGAGGAGCACTTGAAGAAAGGTTCTTCAAAGGTAATATTTCTTGATGTCCATATTGTGTTTATATGCTTAATCTAATTGTTTTTTTTATCTTGAATGTAATTGTTGTAACTAAATTGAGAACGCACGATCTCAATTGCTTCCACTGTGGGACTCGATTCCTTTCAATTGGTATCAGAGCCCAATTGCGTTATGGATTTACGTTCTAGATTTTTCAAGAACGAGGTGAGATTTTCTGTTTTTCATGAGATGTATGAACGGTTTTGCAAATTAGATGTTTTCGATTTTGGCACTTAGATTTACAATTTTTCCTTTGAATCGTTCAATGTAAGGAACCGGTGTTTAGGCCATTTTTAATTGTAAATCGAGTTTGAAAGTTTGTGTCGATCGAGGCAAGGTGGTTGCTGAGAAGATCGGAGCGAAAACGAGCAAGGAATAGGAGATTCCACATGTTGTATATGTGCAACGTTGCCACGCTGTTCATAGGCGTTGCAATGTTGCACTTGCGGAAGGAACGCGCAGAAGACGACAGCGTTCCAACGCTAAGGCATTGCGCGCTGCTGCTGAGGCGCGTTTCAACCGGCAAAAAACGACAAACTGCAGCGTTGCAACACTAGTATCAGCGTTGCAACGCCACAGGCGTTTCACGCGAAGAAGCAACGGGCAGATTTTGTAATTATTATATATAATAAATATAAAAATGTTTATATTTGTTTATATATAATTTATTTAATTTTAATCAATATAATTAGATTATATTAATTAAAATTAATTTTATGGTGCCAAAATTGATCGAATTTTGCTATTTAACCTATGCAATTATTGTGTAATTTTTTGTCATGCATAATGTATGCTTTTATTTTAGAAATCCCACATTAGGTTAAGCATTTTCATGCATCATTTATAATATAAAGAGTTATATTATATAGTTTGCATGATTAATTAATATAAAGTTGTTATATTAATTTATGGACAACATTGACATGCATTATATCATGAGATGATTATGCTATGAATGTCTTATTATTCATGTGATGAATGATCAAGCACTATAACATAGTATGCATGTCACCTAAGGTTAATTATTAGTTTTAAAATGTTTAAAACTTGGAAATAATAGACCTTAGGTTATCTAGTTCTAATTAGATTAGAATTAGGAACCAAGTGATTTACAAGCTATGATTAAAAGAGGAACTCTGTCTAAGGAAAGTTCTGTCAAGGCTGGGATATTTAAGCTGACGGAAACGGAACACCCCTATCTGGGAACTGACCTGGGAGTGAAATTTAATCATAGTGTTTTATAAATTACAGTAGCGTCAACGGGTTTATTAAGGGGTTAATAAACTAGAAATCATAGGTTTAATATAAAGAGTTATGTTAACAAACTTAGGATAAAAACAATATAAGAGTTATATTGATTGTCGATATAAGAATTATATTGATAGAGTTAGGTAAAACCATTAGCCGGGTTTTAGCCTAAGTAAGATTCTTATAACTTTAAAATATTCAGTGGGAGGAAAAGTGTATATGATACATATTTTTCCACCTACGTTATCTCCGGGAAGTTCATACCATGAGACTCATACTTGGCCTCGTGGTGCAAACGGGAGCGTCCCCATTCGGATGGTGTTTGTATGAGTCAATATCAAGGTGAATGAAGAGGGTACTTATAGTGAGTGGAAGCAGGTTTAGTGAAAACAAAACCTATGATCTCTTTTGTCGGTTTACACCGTTAGACCACTATGTCAGCCTGCTAGTTTGGCCTGGACCAGATAATCCCTTCGGAGGGCTTGATCATAGGGGATCGAACACAGTAGACACCTGAAAGGGATAAAGATTTTCTTAGACTGTTTTTCAATCTAGTCCTCCATTCGACGAATTTTATTGGACGAAGACTCTGGGATCTAAAAAAAGGGTTACACTCACAGGGTACATAAGTTGTGTATGTATGATGACCGAAAAATAGTAACTAAAGCCTATAGGAATAATAGTTATTCTAGCGTTAGATTTTGGTCAAGAGTGTCTTGATCCATAGGAGGAGTGTTTTTTATTACCCTTCAGTGTCATACATTCTAAACCTTTGGAATATCATTGCAAATTATAAATGACCTAAGAATCATTCGATAATTAGCTTAAACATGATTGGATTAGAGTTATAACAAGAAACTCATACAAGTTCGTTTGTAAATTTTTCAGCAAAAATGTCTAGCTCTATTATTTTCTTATTGGGTGCGGAAAAGTTAACCGGAGAGAATATGATGACTTGGAAAAACAAACTCAACACTATAGTGGTAGTGGATGATCTGAAGTTTGTGCTAACTCGGGAGTGTTCTCAGGTGCCAGGCTCAAATGCGTCACGAAATGTTCGTGATGCATATGATCGATGGATCAAGGCCAATGATAAGACCAAGGTCTACATGCTGGCAAGTATGTCTGACATATTAGCCAAGAAGCATGAGGGCATGATAACCGCCAAGGAAATCATGGATTATGTGCAGGGTATGTTTGGACAACAGTCCACACAGGCCCGACACACATGCCCTAAAATACATATTTAACTCAAGGATGCCAGAGGGTACATCTGTTCGGGATCATGTCCCTGATATGGTGGTGCACTTCAACATCGTGGACTCGAATGCTGCTTCCATCGATGAGTCGAGTCAGATCAGCTTCATTTTGGAAACCCTTCCAGATAGTTTCCTACAGTTTAGAAGTAATGTTGTTATGAACAAGCTTACTTTCAACCTTACCTCCCTTCTGAATGAACTCCAGACCTTTCAATTATTGATGAAAATTCAGGGATCGAAAGGTGAGGCAAATGTTTTCAGTAGGAGTATCACAGAGGTTCGACCTCTAGGACAAAAACAGTGGCTTCATTTTCTTCTAACCTGAAAGGGAAGAAGAAGAACATGAAGAAGGTTGGTAAAGGGAAACGAGCTGACATAGCTGACACCTAGAAGGACAAGAAAGTCAAAAAAGTTGTTGACTAAGGAAAGTGTTTCCACTGCAACAATGACGGGTTTTAGAAACGGAACTGTCCGAAGTACATTGTAGAAAAGAAAAGGGAAGGTAAATATGATTTACTTTGCCTTGAAACTTGTTTAGTGGAAAATGATAAAACTGCTTGGATACTTGATTCATGCGCCACTAATCATGTTTGCTCTTTTTTTCAGGGAATTGATTCCTGGCAGAAGCTTCAAAAAGGTGAAATAACACTCCGAGTTGGAAATGGAGAAGTCGTCTCAGTTGTAGCAGTAGGCACGATGAAGCTTTATTTTGGCAAGAAATATATGTTGTTCGACAATATATTAGTGATACTAGGGTTTACTAGAAACCTTATTTCAATTTCTTGTCTTATAGAACAATGTATTTTTGTTTCCTTCTCTATGAATAAAGTGTTTATTTTGAATAAAGGTATGAAAATATGTTCAGCTTCATTAGAAAATGGGTTGTATGTTTTAAGATCTAATTCAGTCAAAATGGTTTTGAACACTGAATTATTTAAAACTGCAAATGCACAAACTAAGAAACGTAAAATTTCTCCTAAAGAAAATGCTCATCTTTGGCATCTAAGATTGGGTCAGATTAATCTCAATAGGATTGAGAGATTGGTAAAGAACGGACTTCTAAACGAGTTAGAAGAAAACTCTGTCTGTATGTGAATCCTGCCTAGAAGGCAAAATGACTAAAAGACCTTTTGGTGGAAAAGGTTATAGAGTCAAAAAACCTTTTAAGCTTATACATTCAGACCTTTGTGGTCCGATGAGTGTTAAAGCCACAGGAGGTTATGAATATTTCATCTCCTTTGTAGATGATTATTCAAGATATGGGCATATTTACCTAATACAAAATAAGTCTGAAACACTTGAAAAGTTAAAGGAATTCAAGACTGAGGTTGAAAATCAATTAGGTAAAACTATTAAAACACTTTGATCGGATCGAGGTGGGGAGTACATGGATTTAAAATTTCAAAACTATATGACAAAACGTGGAATTACATCCCAACTCTCAGCTCCTGGTACACCACAGCAAAATGGTGCATCGGAAAGGAGAAATAGAATCTTGTTGGACATGGTTCGATCAATGATGAGTTATGCTTATCTCCCTAGTTTCTTTTGGGGTTACACAGTGGAGACTACATTACACATTTTGAACAATGTGCCCTAAAAAGTGTTTCTTAAACACCTTTTGAACACTGCAAATGACGTAAAGGTAGTTTATGTCATTTCAGAATTTGGGGTTGTCCAACATATGTGCTTGTGACAAATTGAAATAAGTTGGATTAACATTCAAAATTATGCCTATTTGTATGATACCCAAAAGAAACAAGAGGTGGTTTATTCTATGATCCTAAGGAAGATAAGGTTTTTGTGTTGACAAATGTCATTTTCTTATAGGAAGACCACATAAGAGACCACAAGCCAAAAAGTAAAATTGTGTTGAGTGAGTTAGACGGAACAATAACAAAGGTTGCTAATAAAAGTAGTACGTCAACAAGAGTTATTGATACTAGTTTGTCTAGTCAAGAGAGTCCATCTCCAGAGTTGAGTATGCCTCGAAATAGTGGGATTATTATAACACAACCTGACCGTTACATGGGTTTAGCTGAAACCCAAGTTGTTATATCAGATGACAACTGCGATGATCCATTGACTTATAATCAAACGATGGTTGACAAAGACAAAGACAAATGGGTCATAACCATGGACCATGAAATGAAGTTTATGTACTTCAATTCTGTTTGGGATCTTGTAGATAAGCCTAATGGGGTAAAACCTATAGGTTGTAAGTGGATCTACAAGAGAAAACGTGGTGTAGATGGGAAGGTGCAAACTTTCAAAGATAGACTAGTAGCAAAGGGTTATACCCAGGTTGGAGGGGTTGACATTTTCACCTGTTGCTATGCTAAAGTCTATCTGTATCCTACTTGTCATTGCCGCATATTATGACTATGGAGTATGGCAAATGGATGTCAAGACAATCTTTTTTAATGGCAATCTTGAGGAAAACATCTACATGGACCAGGACAAGAGCAAAAAGTTTGTAGGCTTAAAAGGTCAATTTATGGACTGAAACAAGCCTCTAGGTCCTGTAATATAAGATTTGATGAGGCAATCAGATCTTATGGTTTTGACCAGAATGATGATGAACCTTGTGTCTACAAGAAAATCATCAATAGTTCTGTCGCATTCCCAATTTTCTATGTGGATGATATCCTACTCATTGGGAATGATGTAGGTTATCTTACTGACATTAAGGATTGGCTAGCTACGCAATTCCAAATGAAAGATTTGGGTGATGCACAGTTTGTTCTTGGGATCCAGATTGTTCGGAACTGCAAGAATACAACACTAACCTTGTCTTAAGCATCTTACATAGACAAAGTGTTGTCAAGGTTTAAGATGCAAGACTCCAAAAAGGGTTTGTTGCTTTTTAGACATGGAGTCCATTTGTCTAAGAAACAGTGTCCTAAGACAGACGCCTCAAGGAGTTAAGAACATGAGACAGATTCCTTATGTATCAGCTGTTGGGAGTCTGATGTACGCTATGTTGTGTACTAGGCATGACATCTGTTTTGTTGTTGGAATGGTCAGTAGGTATCAATCCAATCCAGAACTTGAACACTGGACAACGGTTAAAACAATCCTTAAGTATCTTCGGAAAACAAGGAACTACACGATTGTGTATGGGCCTAAGGATTTGATCCTTACAGGATACACGGATTATGACTTTCAAACTGATAAATATTTTATGAAATTTACATCAGGGTCAGTATTTACTTTTAACGGAGGAGTTGTAGTATGGCAAAGCGTCAAGCAAGAATGCATCGTTGATTCCACCATGGATGTCGAATATGTAGCAGCTTGTGAAGCAGCTAAGAGGTCGTTTGGTTAAGAAAATTCGTGCTAAGTTTGGAAGTTTTTCCAAATATGACTTTACCCATCACGCTGTATTGCGATAACAGTGGTGCAGTGGCAAATTCGAGGGAACCCCGAAGTCACAAGAGGGGAAGCACATTGAGCGGAAGTATCATCTCATCCGGGAGATCGTGCATAGAGGAGACATGATTGTCATGAAAATAGCCTTAGAGCACAACATTGTTGACCCCTTCACAAAGACTCTCACGACTAAAGTATTTGAAAGTCACCTACAAGGTCTAGGTTTACAAGTCTTCCCCAACAAGGGCAAGTGGGAATATTTTGTACAAAGGGTTTAAATGCCCTAGTTTATTATATTTACATCATTGTAATAGTACTCCACAAGCTTTAGGTCAAGTGGGAGATTGTTGGGATGTATGCCCTAAAACTTGTGTAATTTTGATCAAAGAAATAAAGAGTTATTTGTTTTGATAAAATTACAGTCTTGCTTTATAAATATAATAAACTAAGCTTCAAGGTTATAATATATATATTGAATATCAGTGTAGTGGACACTATTTGGATTGTGTTCAATAATGTAACCTAAATGGTCTTTGGTATAAGAATACGGTTGGAAACCTCATTCTAGTAACACCATGGATGCGACCCACTTTGTAATTAGTACAAATGAGGTAATTCAACTCATTCATGTAGTTGACATGCGAGTGAGGGGCATCCTGTATGAAGAGTTCATACAAGACCGGACCGTAAATTATTAGTCTAACCAGTGTAACACCGTTAACACGACAAGACTAGTAATTTATAGATGATCATTAGTGACTCGACCTGAATATTGCTTATAGGGGTTTGTCCTTATACTAGTATGGGTGAGAGTGACCTATAGCCGACTCAATAAGCCTGCCTTCTCAGGGACAAAACCTCGTAGTTAGCTGAGAACTTAACTGTGCAAGATGAAATTCACTCATTCCTACACTGAGGAATCATATAGGTTACTCCCTTAAGAACTGACTTCAAGCCCTGCCCTCTATGAGGATATGAGTCTATGGTAGGACCGTAGACTTGTTGTTCATTAGAGGATCAATGGTGTTTAAGGAGCAAAAAGGTAATCACAGGGGTAAAACGGTAATTTGACCCAACCGTGATTACAAACAACCTGTGAAGGGTCGACTCATGGGTAATGATTATATCAGTGGACACAATATAATCTACAGTTAGGAGAGTGCAACTACAAGTTTATAGTGGAGTGACTTATAGTTAATGAATATTGATTAACTGGATCAAAGAGTTTGATCAGTTAATCTCATATTATTGGAGTTCATGAACTGTAGGTCCATTAGGTTCCTCCGTTAGCTCAACATGGTAATATTGAGGGTATAAAGTTAGGAATGAAATTGAAGTGTTCAATTTCATATATGAGATGTCATATCAATTATATGTGATATAATTGATATAATATATAGTTTTAATGTGGATTGGATTCACATATTAACTATATACTAAAAAAAGAATGAAAGAATGTTAGGATGGTAATTTCCATCCCTATCTCCTCATATATATAGTTGCATAAGATGCAACTAGGTCAAGTTTACCTAAGCCTTTGTTGTGTTGTTGGAAAGGTTCCAAAACACAATCCTCTCTCTCACAACATCTCATCTTACCTAAAGGGAACCCACATTCCTTCCTCACCTAGAGAACAACGTAGATGATCTAGTGGTCGTGTCTTAGTCCGTTCGTGGTTCGTGTTGCTGAGATCTTGATAGTGAGAGAGGAGGAGCACTTGAAGAAAGGTTCTTCAAATGAAATATTTCATATTATGTTTATATGCTTAATCTAGTTGTTTTCGTTCTTGAATGTAATCGCTGTAAATAAATTGAGAACGTGCGATTCTCAATCGCTTCCGCTGCGGGACTTGATTCCGTTCACCTTCTATGTCGACGTAAAAGATGAGACGTCGACAAAGACCCCTTTAAAAACCCTTATCTTTCCCCATTTGCAAAACTCGTCTGCTCCTCCCCCATTCGCCGCCATCGATAGATCCACCGCCTAAAATGCTTCAACTCTCGCCTTTGCCACCTCCGACACCTTCTGCCCTCGCCGACGACGTCCTCGACAAATCCCTTGCCACCGACTACCCTCGCACGTCTCGCCGCCACTCTACCCTTCGTCTGTGGTCTGTCTAGCTCGCCACTGCTCTTCTAGTCGTCTTCCCGTTGTCTCGCCACCGCTCTTCAAGTCGTACACAGACAAGCCTCACGTTTCAAGGAGGCGTCAGATTCTCTCACAGTACCCTCAAATCAAGGAACTCTTCGACCGTGATCCATTGACTTTTGTTAAGGTAACCTGTATCTCTTTGTTACAACTTAGATTTAAATTTTGCGTGCATCTCTCGCTGTTTTGCGTTTTTTCAGGCTTTTCGTTTATTATTTTTATTAAAAAAGACCTATCAATTTGAAGTTTGAGGTGTAATAATAAAATACCTACAACATTTTTTTTGTAAAAAATTAGATTTAATTGTCCATTTATGTTAAAAAAAGTTTATTGGTTTGTACGTAAATTGAATCTCATAAATAGACTATCCATGTAGAAATACCAAAATCTCTCATAATGATACTATTTTATTTTTTATTTTTTGAAATTATTCCTAATAAGGTATTTGCTAAATTATTGAGGTTTCCATTTATTGTTTTTCTTTTTGTTTAAAAACTCCACAATCGAATTTAAGAGTATAAAAGTAAAATGCCTATGACATTTATGTAAAAAATATGCTTATTTGTCTATTTAAGTAAAAAATAGCGAATATAAATTGATTATGTAAATTATGCCGATAGACTATTTATTTGTGCAGAAACTATGATATTAAATTTCCATCGACATGTCGACATTTCCATCGATATTTCTACATGTCTACGGGTTCGACATCGACACTAGGCGTGAATCGACATTTCCATTATATCATACAAAATTAAAGAAAATTGTAACAAAATGTAGCATGATCTGAATATAATATTTTAACAAGCATTTTAACTCAATTAAAAGGTGTATAAAGTTTATTTTTTAATATACATATATTTTTAAATTTTTTCTAGAAATATTCATCGACATCGATATTTTATCGATATTTCCAACGAAATCGATGTTTCCAACGAAATTTTTATGAAATTGAGACTTCACTACTTTCATCAACATCGACATTTTAAACCTTGCTAGAAACCCTAATAAACCAAAAAGGAAAGGAAGGAAAAACAAATTTTGATCAGATTTGTTAGCTAGCAGTTAGCACACATGGTTGTCTGTTAGCTTTTAGAATGAGAGCTAAGATTGAGTTTTTATTGTGATTATTCCTTGGTATTTTGAGATTTTTTGACTATTTTAACCCCTTGATTAAGTACTCTTGTGTGTTAATATTTACAAATTACTTTTGAAGTACCTTAAAGCCATTAAAGTACTTTTCATTGCTGAATTTTGTCATTTTGGCCATGTTTTCAGGAGTTTTTTGGAAGATGGATGTTATAAAGTGTTGAAGGTCTACTTCGAGCTGTTGTAGCTGTGCAATTGCTAAATGATCAATATTGTTGGAGCAAAAATTCTTGTACCAGTTTGCAGAATACACACGTGGGAGAGATCTCATTAATTGAGCTGGACGAAAATCGCCACATCAGTCGCTGAGAACCAATGGGCAGCCGCCATACCGTTTTTCCTTGTCTATTCAACCCTCATTTCCATATGGGTGTGATATAAATACTTTCTTTAGCTGTTTTTAGGACAAGCAGGAGAGAAGCAAGAGAGAAGAGAAGAAGAACCCGATTGGGAAAGGAGACAAGGGGCGAAATTGTAGCAAGCTGAATTGGGGAAGCTTTTCCTTCTGGAAAGAAGGTTGTGGTGGATCGATAAAGGCTTGGGAACTTCACCCATCTGTTCATTCTTTCATTCCCCTTGCTCTTACTCTTCTATTTTGTAACTAAGACCAATTTAAGCATGTTTAGCTCTAGTTTTACTGTTTTAGTGTTGTCTTCTTTTGTTATCATGAACTAATCACCCTTGAGGTGAGGATTATGAGACTTTATGTGGATGCAACTTTAATGAAAGAGTAATTTACTGCAATCTCACTCTTGTGTCTTGTGATTTTACTGCTTAACTAAGGTTTGTTTGGCCACCTCACCTTATTATTGTTTATTCCAACTTGGAAAAGGGAAGAATAAATCGATTTCAAGGCATGACACTAGTTATGATTAAGAGATTTATTTCTCTCAGGTGATTGAGGAGCCTAGGAATAGTCACTCACCTAGTGCTAATCGTTAGACGCTAATTTAAGGGTGCCTAATGGAAATTAAGTGCCTGATTCGCGAGGAAATCTGGAAAGATTGTGTGAGTTATACTGTTTTGAGCTCTAGCATTAAGATTGTTGAAGCATAATTTCGTCCCTAATCCTATCCTCTTTTACTGTTTTGGTTAAACTTGTGTTTGTTGCTACTTTACCATTTTTAATCCTCTTCTGCATTACTTTAGCATTTCAATTGTTACTTTTAATTTCTAATTCCAATACTCATTTCATTTATGTTGGCCCCCCTTTTACTCATTAAAAACAAACTCAATCTTGTGAATTCCTACAACTAATCCCTGAGGAGACGATTAAATTACTTATCACTTGTTGCTTAGATTGTGTATGCTTGCACAGTTTATGAGTGTTTTCTTGATAATTTCACACATTCCTTTTAAGCAAACAAGTTTTTGACGTCGTTGCCGAGGATTAGTTTGATTTTTACTTTGTTTGAGTTGTTTTTAGTGATTTTTTTCTTTTGAGCTGAAAGAATGGTCTAACTAAGGTGTTCTTTGTTTTTCAGGTGATGTAATTGTGCATGAATGATTTCCCAGGTTTAGAATTTTTCTTAGATCTTGAACTTGAGAAAACATTTCATAGAAGAAGAAGGATTCAAAAGGAAAAAATGGCAGATTTTCGTGGAGGTCTTGTAGATCCTAACAATCCTCAAAATAACCCTGGAAACCAACCACAAGGCCAAGGAGGCTTTATACCACCTTTAGTTGAACCCCAAGCTATGGTCCCTGCCAATGTTATTGTCTTGGCAGATGACATTGAGAGAGCTATTAGAACTTATGCCAATCCCTTGGTTGAAGAGTTAAATCCTGGGATCATTAGGCCAAAAATCCAAGCCCCAACGTTTGAGCTTAAGCCTGTCATGTTCCAAATGCTCCAAACCATAGGAAAGTTTCATGGACTATCATCTGAAGATCCTCACTTGCATTTAAAATCCTTCATAGGGGTTAGTGATTCTTTTAAACTACCAGGAGTGCCCAAGGATGCCCTAAGGTTGAGTTTGTTCCCTTACTCCCTTAGAGATGCAACCATGACGTGGTTGAATACACTTCCGCCTGGGGCAGTTAACTCTTGGAACACCCTTGCTGAAAAATTCCTCATTAAGTATTTCCCACCAACTAGGAATGCTAAGTTTAGAAATGAAATTGTGGCTTTTCAGCAGTTTGATGATGAATCCTTAGGGGGCGTTTGGATCGCAGAGTTGGGTTGAGTTGAGTTGAGTTGTGCAGAGTTGTTTTGTCAGTGAGTTCTGGAAATCAGTGTTTGGTTTGCAGAGTTGAGTTGAGTTGAGTCAGGAAGTCAGTGTTTGGTTTGCAAAGTTGAGTTATTATGTCAGGGGTATCTGATGCAGTTTTTTGTAAAGTGAGGCCTGTGAGAGATTTAAGGACTTGCTTAGGAAGTGTCCTCATCATGGGCTCCCTCATTGTATTCAAATGGAGGTATTTTACAATGGATTGAATACAACCACTAAACAAGTTGTTGATGCTTCTGCAAATGGGGCTCTTTTATCAAGGACCTATAATGAAGCATTTGAGATACTGGAAAGAATATCCTCAAACAACTGTCAGCGGGCTGATTCAAGGAGCTCCCAAGATAAAAAGGTAGGGGCATGTTGGAGTTAGATGCTTTAACCGCTATAAATGCACAAATGGCATCAATGGCCAATATGCTGAAAAACCTAACTGTTGGAAATGCAACTCAAGCTTCCCCTAATGTTCAGAATGCAGCTGTGGTAAACCAAGTAGTAAGTTCTGAGTCATGTGTTTATTGTGGCGAAGGACATACATTTGAATGTTGTCCTAGTAACCCAACCTCAGTCTACTATGTTGGGAACCAAGGTACTCAAGGGAGCAATCCTTATTCTAATACCTATAACCCAGGCTGGAGAAATCACCCTAACTTTGCTTGGGGAGGTCAAGGAAGCAATTCTCAAGCCCCTCAAGTGCAGCAAAAGGTGAATTACCCACTGTGTTTTGGGCGTGAGAATCAACATGTCTATGGAAATCGTGAACCAATGCTCCAAAGATCGGAGGTTTGTAGACCCCACAAGCATATTCAGTGTACTTCTCTTGAAAGTTTGCTGAAGGAGTACATGGCTAAGAATGATGTTGTCATTCAAGGACAACAAGCTGTTATTCAAAGTCAGCAAGCTTCGATGAGAAACTTTGAAATGCAATTGGGTCAGCTTGCTAATGAGATAAGATCTAGGCCTCAAGGTAAACTTCCTTCTGACACTGCAATTCCAAAAAGGGAAGGAAAAGAACAAGTGCTAGCCATAGAGTTAAGGAGTGGGAAAACATTGACTAAGCTTGAGGAAATCAGTAAGAGGAAACAAAAAGAGACGGATTTTGCAGTGAAAGTTGAGGAAGAGAAAAAAAAGGACCAGTTGGAACCTAGGGAAGTAGGAAGTGAGGAGATTGAAAAGATACCTAGAGCACAACCTTCAAAACCATCTGAGTGCATTTCTACTACTATTCCTGAGTTTAAACCACATCCTCCACCATTCCCTCAAAGGTTGAAGAAAAAGAATACTCAATATGCTCAATTTAAAAAGTTTTTTGATGTCTTTAAACAACTTCACATAAATATACCTTTTGTTGAATCCTTATAACAAATGCCAAATTATGTGAAGTTTCTTAAAGATATGTTGACTAAGAAGAAGAAACAAGTTGAGTATGAAGTTGTCCATTTGACAGGTGAGTGTAGCTCCACTGTAACAAACTCAATTCCTCCTAAACTCCAAGACCCTGGATCATTCACCATTCCCATTTCCATAGGAGGTAAGGAGTTAGGTCGAGCTTTGTGTGACTTGGGAGCTAGCATTAACCTTATGCCATTGTCCATTTACAAAACATTAGGCATGGGTGAAGCTAGGCCCACCACAGTTACATTACGGTTAGCTAACCAATCCATTACTTATCCTGAGGGGAAGATAGAGGACATCTTGGTACAAGTGGATAAATTCATATTTCCATCAGATTTTATAATCTTGGATTATGAGACTGATAAAGATGTGGCTATTATCTTAGGGAGACCATTTTCGGCAACAGGGAATACTTTAATTGATGTTTAAAAAGGTGAACTCACAATGAGGGTACATGATCAAAAGATCAAGTTCAGTATTTTTGATGCAATGAAGTACCCAACTAATGTGGATGAGTGTTCTGTGATTCAAGTGTTGGAATAAGGGATTATAGAGAATACTGAGCTGGAAATGCTGGAGCATTATGTTCAATCTGTTGGAGGAACAATAACAAAGAGTTTTGAAAACAACAGTTTAGAAGAAAATCTTACGAATTTTTCTGAAATTTCTAACTCCAAGAGAGTGTTTGAACATCTGAAATTAAGGGAAAAGAACACATCATCATTGCACCCATCTATCAAACAACTCCTAATCTGTGAGTTAAAGTCTTTGCCCACAAATCCAAGGTATTTCTACCTAGGTGAGAAGGAAAATTTTTCAATAATTACATCAGTAAGTTTGCTACTGAAAAATGACATTTCACTGTTGAATTTGCTCCAGCAACCGAAACGTAAGAATTCTTTCATTGATGAGCAGTTATTTACAGTAGATCATATTAGGAAAGTGGGAAAACCTTGGTATGATGGCCTTGTCAACCACCTTGCTTATGGAATTTTGCCTCCTGGTTTATCAAAACAACAACTGAAATATTTTCTCCATGAGGTGAAGTTTTATTTCTTGGATGATCCATTTGTTTTTAGACATCGTGTTGGTAAAGATGAGGGAGAATTTAAAGCAAATGGGATGAGAACTAAACACTTTTGGAAAGAGAAGTTCCAGAGAGGCATAACCTCTATCAGTTAAGCAGATACCTGAGAAGAACATTTTCATGGAGCTGGTGTAATTCTTGATAATTCTTATATGCTCCAAGCAATTAATTTGATTTCGTTGGTTTACTTGTTTTACTCTTGTTTTATCGATTTAATTTAGTTTCTTTTCTTTTCTTCTACTTGTTTTTCTTTTCAGTTTTGTAGGTGCAATCAACGCTTCACCCATAAGCAAACAGGAGTCCTCTTTGATTAGGGAAGATATCTCTTCGACTTATTTGGAAATGTTGTGGATATGAAGGTTAAAGAGAATGGAGAGTTTCTGTCTTTTTGAGTTGTTGATTGTAAAATAAATGTTATTTTATTATTATTATTATTTTTTGTTGTTGTTTTTGTTGTTTTAAGTTTAAGTTCAGTAGTTATGGTTATGTTAGTTGTTTCGCTTTGTCTTTGTTTGGTCTGAACTAAAAAAAAAAAAAAAAAGAAAGTTGTAAGCTTGCCACCGTAGTTGAAATGAAATAAATAGTCCTGCCTAGCTTGCTCCAATTCTTTCTTGCTTCTGATGAGTTTAGCTGCGCTTAATTGTTTGCCATACTCCTTTTAATGTAACACAATGCTTGTAGCAGCTTTATGGTGCCCCTAGCTTGCTAACCACCAATTCTTAAGAATTTGCTCCTTTAAACTTTGAATAAAGAGTTTGGATGTTCATTGCCTTTAGTTTTTTACATAAAAGTAACTAAGTTTGGGGGTTCCTTCCCTTGATTCTTTACTCATTGGGGACAATGAGCAATTTAAGTTTGGGGGTAAGGCACCGTAGTAATAAAAGTTATCACTCCTAGGAGCATTCCTCTTCTCGTTAGGACTCATGCCGCCTCTCTTAAAAAAAAAAAAGTTTGAGAGTTATTCCTCTACCCAAGTTACTTATTAGACAAGAGTTGGACACGACACCCATGCTCACCTTTGAGTTGAACAGTAATAAAGGGATATGAATATGCCTTGGCAACCCAATTTAGTAGCAGAGCTCGTTGTTAGGTAGCCTTCATCACAAATGTTGGTGCTTAAATCGAAGGTTTTGTTTACAAAAAGGGTTCTCTCTAACTTGTTTAGTGAAATAAGTTCTTAAAAAAAAGGAAAGAAAAGAAGAGGAAAGTTAAAGCCTAGTATAAAGTTCTCGTCGCTTAGGTGAGTTGCATCATCAATGTGACCATTCTAAGAACTAAGAAGAAGTTTATGCAAAGGTGAGTGGCTAGGAGAACCTAAGGGAATGAATGTTTGCCTACTTAAGCACAAGGTTAGCTTTGTAGGATTCTTAGGAGTGATAGCTCTTGTTGCTGTAACAAAAAATAAATGCTTTGTTGAAAGAAAAACTAAAGGCAGTAGAACTCATTCTTCTTGTGAAGGCTAAGCTTTGATGAACTTTTGTAAGAAAAAGAAATGAGACTGCTATATCAGTAACTATTTTTATCATTTGACTGCTTAATCATTCTTCTTGAGCTTTGTGGTGGTTGTTGCTTCTTGGTGGGATTAGAATGTTTAAGCATTACTAAGGGACGAGTAATGACTTAAGTTTGGGGGTTTGTTAGCTCTTAGAATGAGAGCTAAGATTGAACTTTTATTGTGATTATTCCTTGGTATTTTGAGATTTCTTGACTATTTTAACACCTTTATTAAGTACTTTTGTGTGTTAATATTTACAAATTACTTTTGAAGTACCTTAAAGCCATTGAAGTACTTTTCATTGTTGAATTTTGTCATTTTGGCCATGTTTTCAGGAGTTTTTTGGAAGATGGATGTTATAAAGTGTCGAGCGTGCGCTTCATTCTTTGTGAAGTGTGCAATTGCTAAAGGATCAAGATTCTTTGGAGCAAAAATTCTTGTACCGATTCGCGAGAATACGCACGTGGGAGAGATCTCATTAATTGAGTGACGGAAAATCGCCACATCGATCATACGAGAACCAATGGGCGTACCGCCATACTGCTTTTTCCTTGTCTATTCAAATTTCATTTCCATTTGGGTGTGATATAAATACTTTCTTTAAGCTGTTTTTTAAGGCAGCGAGAGAAGCAAGAGAGAAGAGAAGAAGAACCCGATTGGGAAAGGAGACAATGGGTGAAATTGTAGCAAGCTGAATTGGGGAAGCTTCTCCTTCTGGAAAGAAGGCTGGGGTGGATCGACTCTTACTTTTCTATTTTGTAACTAAGACCAATTTAAGCATGTTTAGCTCTAGTTTTACTGTTTTAGTGTTGTCTTCTTTTGTTATCATGAACTAATCACCCTTGAGGTGAGGATTATGAGACTTTATGTGGATGCAACTTTAATGAAAGAGTAATTTACTGCAATCTCACTCTTGTGTCTTGTGATTTTACTGCTTAACTAAGGTTTGTTTGGCCACCTCATCTTAGTATTGTTTATTCCAACTTGGAAAAGGGAAGAATAAATCGATTTCAAGGCATGACACTAGTTTTGATTAAGAGATTTACTTCTCTCAGGTGATTGAGGAGTCTAGGAATAGTCACTCACCTAGTGCTAACCGTTAGAAGCTAATTTAAGGGTGCCTAATGGAAATTAAGTGCCTGATTTGCGAGGAAATATGAAAGATTTCGTGAGTTATACTGTTTTGAGCTATGGTGCAGTTTTGAGCTCTAGCATTAAGATTGCTGAAGCATAATTTCGTCCCTAATCCTATCCCCTTTTACTGTTTTGGTTAAACTCGTGTTTGCTGCTGCTTTAATGTTTTTAATCCTCTTCTGCATTACTTTAGCATTTCAATTGTTACTTTTAATTTCTAATTTCAATACTCATTTCATTTATGTTGGCCCCTTTTTTACTCATTAAAAATAAATTCAATCTTGTAAATTTCCTACAACTAATCTCTGAGAAGACGATTAAATTACTTATCACTTGCTGATTAGATTGTGTATGCTTGCACAGGTTAAGTGTTTTCTTGATAATTTCACGTACCCATTTTAAGCAAACACTGTCCCTCCCTGTGTTTTTGTATTTCTCCATTCGACGTCCTTACAAGTTCCACCTAAAGTCCAGTCCAAACGTTTACTTTCGTCTCTCTCTGTTTTTTTCTATTTTAAGTTTTCATCATAGTCTTCAAGGTCACTCGAGCGAGCTCTGCGTCTATGCTTGGGACTGCACCAAAGTTGAACACTTACTCCATACCCCAGCAACACAAGGAACGCCGTTACTATGGTATTCAAAGGCAGGTTTTTCTCGTCCTCCAAGAAGTCCGATTCTTCCAGCCCTGACGGATCCAGTCCCCGGTTCCTTAGTTCTAACTCACCCATCAGATCCGACAAGAAGAAGAACAAATCAGCCGCCAAAGATGAACCCCAGATTTCTAATACCAGCAGCAGCAGCAGCTTCAGAGGTACCGTTCTGAAAGATGCTTCCAGGAGCAAGGATTGGAAACGAAAAGACAGTCAAGCTCTAATGCCGATCGAGACGCCCTCGAAGTTCGACCCAATATCCGGCTTCAACTTAGGGCCGAAGGTCAAGAAGTCGACCGATGTGAAGGACGTGGCCTCATCGGTTTCACCTATTCTGGCATCATCCCTCGGATTGAATAGGATAAAGACAAGATCAGGTCCATTGCCACAGGAGAGCTTTATGGGTTTCAAAGGTGATAAAGGCTCCTTGGGTTCGAGCAATCTTTCCAGGAACTGCGGCGATGGAAGCTCAGGCTCAAATTCAGGTTCAACATGGTCGGGTTCTTCTAGTGGGGGGAAGAGAGAGGCGGCGAGTCAGAAAAGATTGGGTTTTCAGGACAATGTTAAAAGCTATATTCACAATGCTAGCAATCCCGACAATATGCCAACTGGTAATGCACCATCTACTGAACGGAGTCCAAATTTGCGAGGACAACCTCGCTTACAGAATGTGGAATCATCCAATGAAGCTGGTATTGCTTGCTGGTCTCTAATTTTGAGAAGCCTGTCGATATCGTGAATTTTGAATTCTGTACCTTTTTTCCTTGTACTTTTCCTCTTTAAACCCGTACAACTGAGCATATTTTGGTACATCTATTCGTTACTAGAACGAAAAGTATCTGCATACTTTTCATTTTCTGATAGAATACAGAAGCTCTCTATGTTATGCATCCCCGATGTTAGATTAATGCTATATCCGCCTCTTCAATAATCAATACTAATTATCTGAAGTGCTGGAGGCAGTAGTCAGAGTTGAATCTTGATGAATAAAAGCCCTCTATGAAAATTCGCTACAAGATGTGGACGAGCAGTATTGCATTCCTAAATTATAAAAATTAATTATTAGCATCAAGACTTATGGCTGTAATTAGAAGGGATACCAATCTTTACAGAAAAAAGAAAAAAAGAGAGGGATGCCAATTATCTTCCTCTTCTTTTTAACAAAGGCCAAACATTGGGATGGTGAGAAACGTTGGGGTGCCTTTCTTGGACAGCTTCCAATAGCTAATTTCCAGACAAAAATATAGACTTCTTAAGGAAGCTTGGACCTCCAATAACATCTTTGGAAGAATAAGTTGAGAAAGGGATGATTTTGAGAAGGCGAGAAAGTCAGGGAGGAGACTTGGGACTTAGCTCATTTTCATACTTCTACTTGGTGTATCTTTTTCTACCATTTTTTTAAATTATGATTATTTTGTTATTAACTTAAATTGGATTTCTACAAGGAAACAAATATTTTTCATTGAATTAATGAAAAGAGACTAATGCTCAAAATATAAACTCCACATAGGAGAAAACCAAAATAAAAGTTAAAACAATTACAAAGGACTAATAAAAACATGCCAATTCAAACTAATATCATAACAATAAAAGTCGTTGAAAGATTTGGAAAGAGCTTACCAGGAAGAAACTTTGAGCTGAATGGCATCAAATCGATCACTTGAACTTAAAAGTTGTCTTTAGAAGTTCTCTAATTCCTTTCAGACCTAATCTTATATAAGATGGCTTTAATCGAAGAAAATTCAGGGATGATGCTGCAACTTTGGGGTTATTCAATGTGCGTTCTTATGTAGGCTGGGATGCGGTTGGAATTGTGTGGCCTCCCTCAGACGGCAAGAAGTCTTTTCGTGTTCCTCTAGGGAGGTTTTTGAATGGTTGGAAAGTTTTTATGGATATGCTTGGCGACTTCTTTGACGCTTTGGAGGGTGCTGATGCTATGAAGTCTTGTTTTCCTGATCCTGGTTATGTTGTGGCAGGTTGTGCTATCTAAGGGGAAGCGATTTCCTGTTAAAGAAAGCATTGGAGAAGCTTTGATTGATGGGAAGGATCGACTGTTACAGGGTTTCTTTTCCAATCTGGTGCAAAGGCATTGCGTTCGAAAGTCTGGTGAGGTAGTGGATTTTGACTTTTCAAGAATCTTGGTGGTGACTCGTTTGTTCACACACATCCTTTGGTCGATTGTCAAGAAAGGGTTGGAGGCGCATTTTTGGATGGAGTTTCAAATCAATCTGTTCATGGTTGATAAAACCCTTCTTCTGGTTGATAGTAGTGTGGGTGGGGCTTCTTTTTCTGACATTGGCAAATGGAAAGTGATTAGTAATCTCCATTTGAAAGTTGAGAGATGGTCGGATAAACTTCATAGTTTGCCAGAAGTGATTGGGGGGCATGGAGGTTGGTTAGAGGTTAAGAATTTGCCTTTAAAGCTTTGGAAAAGGGAGGTATTCGAAGTAATTTTGGGGGCCCAACTCTAAAACAAATGGTAAATGTCCTCTGCCGCCTTCTTACAAAGAATACAACACCAAGGCCCGACCAATGATGGCCATCTTCTCGAGACTCTATCCAAAGTATTATCTCTTCCGTGAAGGATCTACCAAGTAAAAAACTTTACCTTCTTTGGGATTCTCACCTTCCACACTAAGGCAAAGACAAACACCCTTTGTGAAGCAGGAGAGGGAGGATTAACCAAAGAAAGGAAAAAGGACCAACACGAAAACCCCGCTATCGGATCAGGAAGCCAACAACAAACTTCCTTCCTCTCTGGACAACACCGAAGATCTTCCAAAAGAGAGAGGAGGGTCATAACATCTGCCGTCTCCTTATCAGATAAGGCACGCTGAAACCGAAAGAGGGGGTCGCGAGAAGACCCGAATGAAATAAAACATCAACCACCCTCTTATGTTTAGAATGAGACAAATGATAAAGACGAGGAACAACAGAACACATAGGTTCATCCTGCAACCACCTATTTTCCCAAAACAAGGTATCATCCCCATTACCCACCCGACAATGAACTAACTCAAAGAAAGAAGGAAACTCCTCTGCAAAACCAGTTCAAGGACAGCTAAAGGTGCCTCTTCGACCACTACCAACCCACTCAAAGGGGGACTCCCCGTACTTACTCACGATGACCCTATGCCAGAGAGTTGAAGTTTCAATGTGGAAGCGCCACAACCATTTGGCCAACAAAGCCTTGTTACGAGCTTTCAAATTACTAATCCCCAACCCCCCGAGGTCGAAAGGTTTAGACACTGAGGCCCAATTAACCAAATGGGCTCCACCACCCTCTTCCACACCCTCCTACAAAAAGTTTCTTCAAGGTGTCGTCCACAAAGTGGAGATGAGAGACAAATAAATCTTTAGTACCTACCCTAAACCCCTCAAGAATCCCACTCTCCACCCCTGCGAAATAATTCTACTAACGACATCAACCACCAAGAGGAAAAGAAAGGGTGAAAGAGGGCCCCCTTGTCTCAAACCTCTCCTTGCGCAGAAACGACCTCTCGCACGACCATTCACCAAAAAAGAATATCTAGTCGATCTCACACAATTCCGCTTCCACAATCTCAAACCTTTCTTGGCCATGACCTTATCCAAAAAATCCAGTCCACGTGCTCGTACGCTTTCTCAAAATCAGTCTTAAAGATAATCCCTTCCTGGTTTCTTGATCTATAATCTTCTAAGACCTCATTAGCTATCAAGGATTGATCTAAGATCTGTCTTCCTTGCACAAAGACTCCTTGCGAGTCCGCAATAGTTAGTGGAAGGACTTTCCTCAATCTACAAGCAAGCACCTTGGTGATGATCTTATACACACTTGTTACCAGACTAATCAGCCTAAAGTCTCCTACCTTCCAAAGATCCTCTTTAATAGTATTCCAACCGTCCTGGAAGAAAACCAAAGAGAAACCATCAATCCCAGGGGCTTTGCTTCTGTCGAAGCTAAAGACCACTTGTCTAATGTCTTCCAGGGTAAAGGGACTAACTACGGACGAATAGGCCTCATCGGGGATACGATTCCACTCAATTCCTTCCAACAACCCACGCTTACGCACAAGAGGGACATAAAGACTCGAATAAAAAGAGATAATCTCTTCCTCAATCCTCCTCGGCTCCCCGCACAACCTCACCTTTTCCATTTTCTAAAGAAAGGATGACATTCTTATTGCGTCTTCCACTCGCAACTCTATGAAAGTAAGCGAAATTGGCGTCACCAAACTTAACCCAACTTAATCTCGTTTTTTGTCTCCAACTCATCGTTTCTTTCCGAACCAGCTCCTCGTACTCCTTTTTAATCGAGTAGCGCTCCTCCTTGAGAACCTCACTCAAACCCCCTTCTTCCTCCATACTATCCAAGGATTTAAGGCGGCTTAAGACCTCTTGCTTCCTTACCCTCACATCGCCAAATACATCGCGATTCCAAGTCTTCAATGCCTTCTTAAGAGCCTTAAGCTTACCCATGAACCGATACCCCTCCCAATTTCCATTCACCCTCCTCTGCCACCAAGCCGGGAGAGAGGCTTTAAAAGAAGGGTGCTTCAGCCACATGTTCTCGCATCTAAAGGGATACGAGCCCCATTTAGGAGCCCCAGAGTCCAAAAAAAGCGCCCAGTGGTCAGAGATGATTCTGGACCTAGCCTTATCGCGCCTTCCATGAAGCCCAAGAGGCGCACTAGGCATGCGCCTCTGGGGCTTCTTCAATTTATTTATTTTTTTTTTCAGTTTAAAAAGTAAAACTTACCGTTTTACTTATTTTAAATATATTTAGTGAAGAAGAGATTGATATTTAAGGCTTTTGATCTTGTATTGTTTATTAGTGTTGTATTGTTTCATGTTTTTTAATGGAGTATTGACTCTATGTTCGAAAACTAATACTTGAACCTTATTTCTTTTAACTATTTTTCTTGATTAAAACTTAATTTCTTTCCATGATGGGGTTTTTCTTAATGTGTATGTATACATATATATTTTATATTTTTTATATATATAGTGCGCCTTAGAAAAAAGCTCACGCCTTTTGGTGCGCCTTGCGCCTAGGCTCCAGAGGGCTATTGCGCCTTGAGCCTTTAAAAACACTAACCTTAGACTAGCAATAAAGAAGGCATCGATCCATTCTTTGGACAATAAAACCCTATCAATACGGCTCCTAGCCCTTGCGTTTGCCCAAGTAAGTCGACCATTACCTAGGGGAGGGCCAAACAGGGAGCAACCCTCAATAAGTTTATTAAACGATCACATAGATCTCGTTTCCCGACAACTAGGAGACTTTTCCAAAGGGCTCTGAACCACATTGAAATCACCAACTAGACACCAACAGAGGCCACACAGACCAAAAAGCCCACCCAACTCTTCCCAAAATGCCTTTCTACCCTTAGTCCTAGGGGGGGGGGCATAAACACCAGACACCCGACCCACCTGCCCCTCCGGGAGATCGAAGGAAATCGAGATAGAACAAACCCCTTCAACCACCTCCCGGGAGTGCAAGGCCCTACCATCCCAAAGAATAGCAACCCCCCGGAAGCTCCCATCGAACCTAGGCAAGCCCACTCCACATGTCTTCTTCCCAAGATACTCCTAACCAGCTCGCGAGAAAAAACCTCCAATTTAGTCTCCACCAAAACTACGATATCAAGCCTTTTCGTTAAAAGAACATCCTTAGCTAACCTCCTCTTATCCCTACCACCAAGACCTCTAACATTCCAAGATGCAACTTTCATTGAGAACCTGCTTTACCCTTGGCTTTGTCCAAAATCTTCCTCCCATCATAATTTATAGAATAAGACAGAGTCCTCATCCCCCTCTTTCCGATCTTCCCACTTCTCCCACCTTTAGTAGACCCCACACTCTTCTTCTGGGCTGTCTGGGGGGCATGAAACTATCCGAGGGAGGAACAACCTGGATACCTGCAGAATTCAAAGAGGCCCAAACAGAGGGCCCCCCCAAACTCCCCCGGAAGGTAAATGAAAAGGGCCCTCCCGCAAAAACCCAGGGGGGATATGAAAGTAACTGATCTCTCCCAACAGACTTCGAAGCCATGGGCGACCAACCTCCCAAGAAACTTCCACTCACGACATTTGACCAAAGAACAAGAATCGGAGGAAACCCCCCAAGAAGTTGACAGGTAATTGAATATCATCCACGGTCTGACAGACCCCCTACCCCATATGGACCGACCTTCGAGCCACCTTGATCGCCCCGACTCAAGAACGAGGACAAAAGAAACTACGGGACCAACCCCTCCCTCCTCAGACTGCAAAGGGTCCAAACCAGCAGACGACGAACAACCCAAACAACCCTCTTCTTGCAGCACCCTCGAAGGTTGACAACCATTCTCTAAAACTTCCAAATCACCCTCAAACAACGGTTAGATACCCAACTCTTCAGACAAACGGACCACCGGTGAGGACAAAAAGGAGTCTTCATCTGTGAAGCTTGCCACCGAGGGGTCCGACATTGAGAGGAGCTGTTCGCCTTCCCCTCGAAAATCCAAATCTCGAGTCTCCTCTGAAGCAAAGAAATCATTTTCAAAAGCCTACCATTGGTTCAACTAAACCATTCGGTTTTACTAACCCCCCTTCCCCCTGCCGAATCGTTAACCCATTTTATCCGACTTGAACGACTCCTTTCCTCACCTTGTTCTCAATCTGTCGAAGGCTCTCCCTCTTTGAACTGATCCTTGCCTAAAACTCCCTTAAATTCCCCTCCTAATATTTCTAGCCTTTTTGATCTACCGTCGAACAACAAACCCCAATCCTCACCCCTTTACCTCTACTTGTTGATGATCACAAGTGCCCATGGGACCTTTGGAGATGAAAGGAAACAACCACTTTGATTCACTTTGTATATTTGACTGTTCTTGTGAGAATTCTATTGCTGAAGACATTAGTTACTTGGAAACAAGGGATGGTTCTCAGTTTGGAGACTCGAATATGTATCTTCCTATCCTTTCCTTTGGTTAGTAGAAGCTCTCACTTCTCGCGGGGACCGTATGGTGCAAGATAATGAGATTAAGTTTATTGATTTTTATTCACAATTATTCGAACAAGAGAGAAGATTGTTACATGATATTGTGGACAAGTGCCCTCTTACACTTTAGCAAAAGAATTTTTTTTATAAGGAAACAAACACTTTTAATTGAATTAATAAAAAGAGATTAATGCTCAAAATAGAAACTCCATGGTTGTAAGGGTGAATGTGAGTCTGTGACTAAAGAAGGGGTTTATGTTTCATGGAAAGCTCGTTTTGAAGCCATTCATCTCAAGACATCCTCCTGGTGTTCTCTTTCTAAGTCCTTCAAGGGTTTTTCTATCTCGGATATTGATTTAAATTGGAACGTTTTTATCGCCTCTAGTTAGTCTTAGATGTTTGGTGTTTTCTTTCTTTGAGTTTCGGTTCACATAGCAGTGTGTGTGTGGCTCTCGGTTTTGGATGTTGCAGTTTTGTTTTTTGTTCCTTTCATGGTTTTTGTATTTAGAGCATTAGACTCTTTTCATTTCCTCGATGAAATCTATTTTGGTGCATTGTAAAAAAAATGTGACTATAGAAAAGGTAGGTGTTGTGGCAGATTGCCTTGGTTGTAAAGCCGAAGTTTTTCCTCTTATTTATTTGGGTTTGCCGGTGGGGGGGCACCCCAAGTCTGCTTCCTTTTGGCAGCCGGTTATGGATGCATTAGGAAAGAAAGTGGATAGATGGAATCACTTGAAATTATCAAGGGGAGGGAGAATGACTCTTTGTTCTTCGGTTTTATCCAACATCCCTCATTACTTTTCACTCTTTGAAGTGCCGACTGGAATTTTATTTGATTTGGAAAAAATGATCCGGAATTTCTTTTGGGAAGGAGGTAGTGGGAGTCAGTTAATCACCTTGTAAGATGGAAATGGACTTCAAGGGAGCAGTCGATGGGTGGCTTGGGGTTAGGGGATTTGGGGAGGAAGAATCAAGCCCTCCTGGCCAAGTGGGGCTGGTGCTTTGGCTTGGAGATCTCTTCTTTTTGGAGACGAGTTATTGTAAGCATCCACGGGGTGGGCCGTGATGATTGGAGCCCTTCAAAGGCTAAGCAGTGCTGTTTGAGAAGTCCGTGGGTGAACGTCATTAAGCATTGGACCAGAGTATCCTCCTCCTTGGTGCATTTAAGTTAGGAAATGGATTGCCCATTCGATTATGGGAAGATGCCTGGTTGGGGGACTCGACTTTTATGCTGGCCTTTCCTTCTTTGTTCACTCTTGCAACCAACAAAGTTGGGAAGGTAGCTGAGTTTTGGAATGCTTCAGCAGGTTCCTGGAACTTAGTGTTTAGAAGAAATTTAAAAGAGGAAAAAGAGATGGAGCTTTTGTCTTTGTTATCCTTGTTGAATTCGTATAAACCCTCTTTGATAAATGATGATAGATCATGGTCAGTTGATGCGAGGGGTGTTTTTTCGGTTAATTCTCTAGTTTGCCACCTAAGAAAGGAGAATCCTATGGATAAGACTCTTTTCCAGTCGATTTGGAAGTCTCTTAGTCCCCGCCATGTGAATATTCTTATTTGGATCATGATTCATTGACACCTTCATCCTGACGACGTTCTGCCAAAAAAAAAAAAAAACTCCCTTCATCAGTGCTATGACCATCTGTTTACCTTTTTTGTTACAAGGCATCTGAGTCAGGAGTCCACTTATTCTTCCAGTTTGATTATGCTTGCTAATACTGGGACAGTTTGTTCAGTAAGTTCGGGATGACATGGGTATTCTCAAATTCGGTCCCTAACATTGTTGAGCAGTTGATCTCGGGGCCCAGGTTGGGGACCAAGGATTTATTGCTTTGGAGAAATGGTGTTAGAGCAATTTTGCAGGGTCTTTGGTTCGAAAGGAACCAACGAGTTTTCGAAGAAAGATTTCAGGCTTGGCCGTCGTTTGGAATCAAGTCTCCTGAAAGCCTCCTCTTGGTGTGCTCTATCCAAGTCTTTTGCTCCTTATTCCTTGTCTGATATATGTTTAAATTGGCACCCCTTTATTTTTGAAGATTAGTGTTGTATTGTCGTTCTTGGGGTATGGGTGTGTGGTTTTAAGTTTTGTTTTTCGAGGGTAGCTCTTCTGGTGTTTGGTTTGGGTAGGTTTCCTTTTTGGTTTCTTGTGCTTGCTCTCTTTTGTATCTCTGTTTGTTCCTTCAGTTGGAGTGCTTCTTTACTTTCTTTTACTTATTTCATTAGTTCAGTTATCTTTTTCAAAAAAAAAGAAACTCCATGGAGGAGAAAATCAAAATAAAAAGTAAAACAATTATAAAGGATTAATAAAAGCATGCCTATTGAAACTACTATCATAACAAGAGTAGCCTTCAAATGATTTGGAAAGAGTGCACCAGGAAGAAACTTTGAATTGAATAGAATCAAATTGATCACTCGAACTTAAAAAATTGTCTTAAAAAAGTTCTCTGATTTCCTTTGAACCAAAATGGCTTTATCTGAATTGAGCTAAAGAAGAGAGGCTTTAACATTCAATGACGACCCAATAAGTAACTGCAAGACATTATCTTTGAAATTATTGAAGAATACCCAGTTGATAGAAAAATATTGGAGGAGTTTGAACCAACAGTCCAACGCAAATCCACATTCGAAAAATAGAAGAAACAAAGATTCCCCTTTATGAATTGCTAGACCAAGTCTCTTTACCATCCAACGCAAATCCACATTCGAAAAATAGATGAAACAAAGATTCCTCTTTATGAATTGCCCCTTTTGAATTGCTAGGCCAAGTCTCTTTACAGTTGGATAGGCTTATTAGAAATTTCTTCTGGGATGGAAAGAATGGTGGTAAAATCACTCATTTAGTAAGCTAGAAATCGATTTTCGAATCTCAGATATCTAATGGATTAGGCATTGGTGCTTTAGAATTGCAGAATAGAGCTTTTTTTGGCTAAGTGGGGTTAGAGATTTGTGATAGAAGATTCTTTTGAGATTTGTGATAGAAGATTCTTCTTTTTGGCGAAGGGTTGTTGCCAGTAGTCAAGGTGTCTCTCCTAGTGATTGGCATACTACTCGGGCCCAAAATTTGAGTTTAAGAAGTCCATGGATGAGTATTTTGAAAATATGGACTTAGGTCTATCATCTAGCACATTTTAAACTTGGAAATGGTCTGCACATTCGCTTTTGGGATGATATTTGGATTGGGGATGCCTCTTTAAAATCTAGATTTCCTTCACTTGATTTCTTCTTCCCAAACTGGCTAGGTTTCAGATTTTTTGGGATTTAAGGACTAACTCTTGGAATCTTTCCTTTCGAAGATTGATGAAATTTCTGACTTTCAGTGTATTGTGGGCCTTTTAACAAGTTCGAAGATCAACTCTCATAATGATTCCCAAACATGGTTTATTGATTGTTCTGGTAATTTTTCAGTCAATTCTTTGACTAAATACCTTGCTGCAACTCCATCTATGGAAAAGTCGCTCTTTAAAGCTATTTGGAAATCAAAAAGTCCCAAAAGGGTTAGCACTTTTATTTGGATTCTCTTGAATGGTCATTTAAATACCTCCGATGTGTTGCAAAAAAAAGTTGCCTATGTTCAAGCTTCAGCCGTCAATTATTTACTTTGCCATCTTAATGGGGATTCTTTGTTTCATATTTTCTTTGATTGCGACTATGCTTTGAAATGCTGGTTGAAGTTATTCTATCTATTCAATGTCAGTTGAGTGTTTTCAAGATCTTTCAAGGATAATGTTGTGCAGTTGATTTTTGGGCCATCGATGAACTCTAGAGCATCGCTTTTATGGTTAAATGCGGCTAAAGCCGCCCTTTCAGAGCTTTGGTTTGAAGTCAAGTATTTAAGTTGGAATGATCGGTTCGATTCTATGCATCTTAAGGTTTCTTCCTGGTGTGCTTTTTCCAAATCTTTTGAGGGTTTCTCGCTTTATGATATTAATTTAAATTTGCATGTGTTTATTAATCATTTTTAAGTTGTATTTTTGCTTTGTTCTTTTTGTCACTCTCTATGGAGTTCGTAACTTTGAACATTAGTCTCCATTCATCTTTGAAAAGTTTTGTTTCCTGTTAAAAAAAAATCGATGACATAGCAAATAATTTGATGGTCGAAGCTTGAACAACGATAATTTCCTTTGCAAAACATCAATAGTGTTCAAATGCCCATTCAAAAGAATCCAAATAAATACGCTCTTAGGACACATGGATTTCCAAATGGCTTTAAAAAGAGATTTATCCTTAGATGGACTTGCAACAAGGAATTGATCAAAGACTTAACCGAGAAAACACCAAAAGAATCAATGGACCAATGGACCAAGATCTGGAATCAAACTGCAAATATAAACTTTCCAATTTACAACAATCCCCAAAATATTATGATATTCCACTATTTCATCAACCTTCATTAGTCTTCTAAAAGTAAAACTCCATGAATTAGAGTTTGAATCGCAAAAATCTGAGACCCATCCAACTTGGTTGGAAGAAATTGAAAACATGAAAAGGGAATCTAGATTTTAGAGGAGCATCACCGAACCAAATCTTCCCAAAAGCGGATTCAGTTGGCCATTTCCTAGTTTAAAATGAACTAAATGGCAAACTTGAGATCAAAATTTTGATATATTTGTTATAATAATATTATTTTGTATATTTGTCCTTTATTGTAATTGTACATTCTTTAGTATTAGGGTTTCTTTGTATACCTATATATATGTGTGTTAGTGCTCTAATGTGAATAGAATGAAGAATTCTCTCTCAATACTATTTTACATGCTATCAGAGACACCCCCTAAGGTTTTAGGATTTGAAATTGGCAATTAGGGTTTTCTTTTCCAAGGTAGGCTAGAGTTTGAAGTTTGCTTCACGTTAGGGTGGTCGTTTGTCGACACCACTTAATTTTGTATGGCCTCACCATTTTGTTTTGAAGATAGTTGGTTAAATATGGCAGATTGTGAAACTATCGTGGAAAATTCTCTTTCTCGTGGATTTGTTATTTCTTCTCGGTTGAGAAACTTAAAATCAGTTATTAAGAAGAAATGGTTTGACTGACATTCCTTGTGAATTTTCTTCCCTCGTTCAAGATTGTGATCTTCAACTCAAGGATCCCATTTCGTCAGGTGTCTTCTGTAAGTTGACCATCAGAAGTATGAAGATCGTTTATGCTAGGGTTGGCAATCAAGAAATTTTTGCAATATGGCTGTCCAGACGTGGTCCTAATTCAAGAAACGAAGATTGTTTCTATTGACTACCGATTCATCAAATCTCTATGGAGCTCAAGGGACGTGGGTTGGGTTAATGTAAGATCTTGAGGGAAATCTGGTGGATTGCTATTTGCTAGTAATGTGGGATGAAAGCAAATTAAAGGTCTGGAATTTATAAAAAGGGGTTATACTCGTTAGTGTTGATATAATTAAATTTACCATAACTTATCAAGTTAAGCTTTTGGGTTAATTAGCGAATTTACATGATATCAGAGCAGGAGGTCCTGTGTTCAAACCCTGGTGAAGTCGTTTTCTTTCAATTATTGATTCGACTGTTGGGCCTTTGTTCAAATTTCTAAGCCCACAAGTGTAGGAAAGTGTTTAATTTCCACTTGTTTGAGCCTTTATTCAAATTTTCAAGCCCACAAATGAGGGGAGTGTTAGTGTTGATATAATTAGATTTATCATAACCTACTTTCTCTATTTGAATTTCTTTTTTCAGCAAAAAGAGATTTGGATTACCAATGTGTATGAAGATTATGAGGAGCCTAAGTTCTTAGGGGATGAAATTTGTGAGAGTGTACTAGTATGTTATAATAAGGGTTCTATGTGGGAGATTAGTAGTATGTAGGGGGTATTTTGAAGTTTTTAACTAGGGTGTCTTGGTTATAAATAGGTGTGTTAGGGTATTTATTTTGGTGCGTATCCTTTTGGTAGTGTCCGTTGTGGGACTTAAGGAGAGAGATAGCCCTCTCGAAAGGCTATTGGATATTGTAATTTTCTTTATTGATATTGCAATATATTAGTTCATTTGAATTCTTAGGGGTCGTTTGACCTCATGTTTTGGATTTGAATGGTTTTGGATTCCAAATCCAAAACCATGTTTGGCCCAATGTGTTCAAAATCCTTGGTTTTGAAACACAACCCCATGGGTTACAATAGTGCAACCCCATAGGTTTGTCCCGTGTTTTCTTATTTTATTTGTCATCTTCCATTTTTCGGCGATTACTTCAATAACAATTTCGGTGACAACTCCAACTATACCCGTGACCCGACTACAACTAATGGCTACCTTCGGCAACAACTCTGGCGACCCATTGCTGACAATTACCTCCGGCGACAACTCCGACGACGACACTGGTGACCTCGCTACCGCTGACGACTACCTCCGACGACAATTTCGACGACTACACCGACGACCCCCTACTGCTGACGACTACCTCCGATGGCAACTTCGACGACCACACCGGCGACGCCTACCACCTCCGGCGAAAACTCCGACGACCATACCGATGACTCCGATCATCACTGACGACCACATTCAACGACAACTCCGACGACCCCAACCATCGTTGGCGACTACCTCCAACGACTACACCAACAACCCCAACCACCGCTGACGACTACCTCTGATGGCAACTTCGACGACAACACCAACGACCCTTGCCACCGCTGACGACTACCTCCAGCGACAACTTCGCGCGACCATACCGATGACCCCGACCACTGGTAATGACAACCACCGACAACAACTCTGACGATCCCAACCACCGCTGACGACTACCTCCGATGGAAACTCCGACGACCACACCGACGATCCCTGCTACCGCTAACAACTACCTCCGGCGACAACTCCGATGACCATATCGATGACCCCGACCACCTCCGACGACCACACCGACGACCCCATCCACCATTGAAGACTACCTCCGACGACAACTCCGACGACCACACCGGGCACCCCAACCACCGCTGATGACTACCTTCGACGACAACTCTAATGACTACATCGACGACCTAACCACTACTAACGACTACTTTCGACAACCACTCAAGAGACTTGTATACACCTACCCCAACATCCCGATCACTCGAGCAATCAACTACCCTAACGACCTAACTTGTGCGCAATCACCACTTTTCTTATTAGAGTTCCAAAAATAGGCTTTTGGATACTTTGTGGAATAAAATTTTAAATTTTCTAATCACTTAAGTAGACTTCCAATTTTTTAATTTTTAAAATAGAATTCCAAAAATAAGTTTTTGAATACTCTATAAAATATAGTTTCAAATTACGTAATTTATTAAATAGACTTTCAATTTTTTTAATTTTAAAGTAGAATTCAAAAACATAGTTTTCAAAATACTATGTGATGTGAAATAGAGTTTTTAATTCTCTAATTTTTTAAATAAACTTCTATTTTTTTTAATTTCTAAAATAGAGTTCCAAAAATACTTTTCTAAATATTTTTTGAAATAGAGCTTTAAATCCCTAATTTCTTAAATGGACTTTCAATTTTTTAATTTCTAAAATAGAGTTCCAAAAATACTTTTCTAATTACATTGTAGAGTTTTAAATTCCCTAATTTCTTACATAGACTTCCAATTTCTTATTTTCTAAAATAGAGTTTCAATTTTGTAACCTATTTATGTTCAAGGGTTTCTATAATTGACAAAACATCCACTAAAAAATAAGAGAAAATAAGAGAACGAAACAACTAAAGAAAAAGAAAAACAAAGATAAACCGATTGATTGTAACACTGCACCCCAAACACGCTTTTTCGATTCCCAAGTTGTAACCCCTGGACAAACTCCCTGGGTTTTGATTCCCAGGGTTTTGATTCCAAGATAGGGGGCCAAACAACCCCTTAGTATTTTTTGGTTTGGATACCTAACAAATTGGTATCAGAGCACGTTCATCCTGGAGAATGGTGCAAAAACAACTGGAAGAAAGAATAAGGAGAATAAAGAAGGATGTGGTTGAAATGAAAGATACTTTACAGAGAATAGCCAAGACGATGGACGAGAGAATAGATCAATTGACGACAAAAATGGAGAATCAAAGAGCCATGATATTTGAAATCGTCAATGGCAAGGTTCAAATAACTTCCGCCATCGTTGAAAGCTCGCCCCATCAACAAAACATGGAAGAAAAGAAGGAAGAATCGTTGGAGTCGATGGTTGTTGATGAAGACGAATCGTCTCAGTGCAAGAGACAAAGAAAAAGACAAGCCTGTAAAGGAAATTAAGAAGTCTATTGTTTGGAAAATGAAGATAATGCAATCGAGAGAGAAGGTTGGAGGAAAACGAATGAGGAAAAACCAACCCGTCTTCCGTTGGAGTTCGAAGACCACACACGAATGGGTTGAAATATTCAAGATGTCAAATATTGTTTTCGAGGGTGGAATCATCGACCATTAAGGGGGAGGGAAAGCTTCTATCCTGACAAGGTAAAAAAAAAGAAGGAAAATAACTACAAAGACTGTTTGCGACAATGTCGACATGTGTGGCCAAAGAAGCTTCGAGGAAGGAGACAACAATGGAAGAAGAGTCCAACGAGTACATCAGATGAGTTAGAGGATCGACGGCTGAAGAAGTGGCAAAACAAACTCCGACAACAGAAATTTCACAATGAAGAGGAAGAAGCAGAGAGGGAAGGGAAGAAAGAAATCATGTCGATGGAGAGATGACTGGAAAAACGAGATAGAGGATGGAAAAAGAAGCGAGGGAGAAAGAACTCATCGACAGTCACATGGTCAGAAAGGAAAGGTAGCGGGTGGTGGAAGAATCGACATCACGAGGGTTGGCAGCGACAACACGGTTGGCGGCTACGGAGACGTCGGTAGCACGAGAGAAAGAGGATGAAGTGTTAGGGTTACATCACGTGAAGATCAAGGAGTTTGGGCTAAGGGTTGGGCTAAACCAACAAAGAAAGGCCCATTATATACTTTATTTAATAAAGAGAGAGAAAAAAGGAGAAGAATGGGAGTTTTTTTCTCAAGGATCAGTGCTCTTCTTTCTAACTGGTTTAGCCCCTCGAGGGCAAGCGCCGAAGCTGCCTCATTGGAGCCCTCTTTGGTGTTTTCTCTTCACTCATCGACCCGATGGCAACTCCACCTCAATTCCACTAAGGAATCCTCTATGCTCATGGTGATTGATTTCTTGGTGACTTGGTGTGGACCCTTTAGGCTCATGGAGTCGTCCTTCAATGTCATGGCTAGCAAATACACCGAAGTTGAGTTCGTCAAAATCGACGTCGATGAGTTATCTGATGTGGGTCTGGATTTTGGAGTACAAGCAATGCCAACATTTGTGTTGCTAAGGAGAGGGAAAATGTTGGATACAGTGGTTGCTAGAGCTTATAACATTTTTTGCTCTCTTTTTTTTTTCCTTTTGGGTACGGGTATTTTGTTTAGTGCTTGTAACGGGTGTTTAACCCACACCTTGAGGACAAGGTGTGTTTTGAAGGGCTCGGTATTGTGAGAGTACTAGTATGGTATAGTAAGGGTTCTATGCGGGAGATTAGAAGTATATCAGTAGGGGGTATTTTGGGGTTTTTAACTAGGGTGTCTTGGTTATAAATAGTAGTGTTAGGGTCCTTATTTTTGTGTGCATCCGTTTGGTAGTGTCCATTGTGGGACTTGAGGAGAGAGAGCCCTCTCGAAAGGCTATGAATATTGTAATTTTCTTTATTGATATTGCAATATATTAGTTCCTTTGAGTTCTTAGTATTTTCTGGTTTGGATATCTAACAAAATTCGATCCTTATCGTGTTACTGTGAAAGTCCTTGGGGCGTAGGGGGAGATTTTAATGTAACTCGTTGGATTAAGGAAAAAATACCTTTAAGGCAGGCTACTAGAGGCATGAGACTTTTCAGTGCATTGATTGATGAATTAGGTCTTTTAGAGTTACCCCTTTCCAATATGATGACTCAACTCAATCTCCAAATGGGTGCTTGGATTGAGGAGTTCGGGGGAGTGGAGTTGGGAGGAGTTATTCTTTGTTTAGTCAAAGAGTTTTGTACCTCCTATTGTGGGCCCTACAAACATATTAACTCCTCCTTCAACTCCTTCTTATGGGTCCCACAAACTTATTAACTCCTCTTCCAAATCTCCATAGTAAGCCTCGCGATTTTTCTATTCTTTTTTCCTTCACCTCACCTCACTCCTCACTCCTAACTCTCTCTTTTCTCTCTATTTTTTTACATAATTGTTTTTTAATTTCTTAATTTAAACAAATTTCTTTATTTTTTATATAATTTTTCTCATCATTATTACTAATTACTAGTAAAATATAAAAATTATGAAAGAATATTTTTATTTTTATCCTATAATTTGAATATATTTTTAACAATAATATTTGTCTTTTTATTCCTTAATTTTATTTTTAAATATAAATTATCTAAAAATGTTTAGTTATGGTACTAATATTTAAATTGAAATTCTTAATCTAAATTAGAGTACTATATAACAATTTTTTAATTGACAAAAATCTCTCACTTTCTCTAAATGTCATCTACCATTTCTTTTTAAACTTTAAACAAAAATGACTTATAATAAATAAAATCTTTTTTTTTCTTATTCTTTTATTAATAGCTATAAAATATATATAATTTTATGATGTGAAGATAAGAAAAACATATTTTAAACTAACCCATATTTAAATTTAAGAAATTATTAAAGAATTTTTGCTCTTCAAAGTAAAAGGATAAACGATTTCTCCTTTCAAACTTAATAAAATAAAATTATACAATAAATAACATAAATTTATAGTAATCTGAGCAATAGTATATATGATATCTATTTTGAGTGGTGTTAAAAAATATATATGCATTTTGAACTTAATAATTTTAAAATAACATAAATATTTGATATTCTTTTTTTTACTTAATCATTTAAAACCTCAAATAATATCTTATGAAATTAGTCAAACTATAGATAATCCATTATATTGATTAGTTAGAAAAATAAAATTTTAAATTATACGAAGAAAATTTATTTTATTAAGCTTGAAAAACAAATCTTAAATTTAATTTTTAAAATTGGCAAAAACAAGTGTTTAACAATGTTGTAAAATATTCATAAAATAATATAATATAAAATCTCAATTTTAGGATTAACGGAAACAAATATATATTATTTATAGAATTGAGAGAATAATGACAGAAAAAACTTGAAGTTTATTTGAATTCATTTAAATTGATGGATTGAAATCTTTCTGAATCACATGTATTATTTAAAAAGTATGATAAGACTTTCTTTTATTAAAAAAATATGAAAGGGAAATGAATAATTAATGCGAGAGATATTGAAAAAAGAATGTGGGGTATTTTCTTCAAAATTCTTTTTTTTGTTTAAAGAAATTTGTAAAATTTACATAAATTAATAAAAACAAAAAATACCAATCTTAGAATTCATGGGAACAAATTTTGTAAAACTCAGTGAATCCTCTAGCAACGAGTCTTGCCTTCAATCTCTCAATGCTTTCATTTGTCTTGTGTTTTACTGTAAAGATCCACTTACATCCAACCGTTCTTTTTCAACTAGGTAAATCGGTCATTGCCATGTGTCATTTTTCTCAAGAGCTTCAATTTCATCTTGTACAACTTTTCTCCAATCAGGATGTTTTAATGCTTTATGAATATTGGTTGGTACTTGAACATTATCAATGATGGAAAGAAATGCTCGATATGACTAAGATAATCCATCATATGACACATAATATCCTATAGGATGAATGATGCGACTCCTGATTCCCATTCTTACTGTAATTGGCAAGTCTAAATTATTAGCTTTTAGAATTACATTCTCTCCCATCTCACCTTTATCCTCACTTATGGATTGTTCATTGGATGTTAAAACCGGTTCAAACATTGGAGAGTGTTGATTTGTTCTAGAATCTATTTTCTCAATTTGTTTGTTTCTCCTTTGATAGGTGAGGAGATTTTCACTAGCATTTGGAGGAACAACATTTGGTGGACTTGTTTCAGGAGAAATAGGAAGAGTCATAGGATCTTGAGGAGGAGAATGAAGCAGGGTAACAGATTCAGGTATAGTCTCAAGTAACGAGATCCATAACTAATTGTCACTCACTTTCTCCTCGTGACGATCAGTTTTGGAATAAAATGGTAGATGCTCGAAGAACGTAACATCCATAATGACATATACCCGTTTGGTGATAGGACAATAACATTTGTATCCTCGTTGATTTGGTGAGTATCCTAAGAAAATGCATTTATGGGCTCGAGGATCCAATTTACTACGAGATGTTGGGAATGAATTTGAACGAAGGCACTCCACCTAAAAACTTTAGGGACCAAATCAAGAGATTGAGCACGAAGATGAGGAAAAGATTGATGAAAAACTTGACGATAAGTAGAAAATTTAAGAACACGAGAGGGCATACGAGTTTAGCACTGCCAATCGTCTTCCTTGATTCCAAATCCTAAAAATCACATAAGTTTGGATAAAATTTAGTCACACATTTAAGATTACATCTCAATTTACTTATTGAAAGTAAATTACAATCCAATTCCGACACATATAATATCGGGTTAAGATATAAATTTTGAGTAACTTGAATGAAACCTGTCCCTGCCACTTTGGAGTCTGACCTATCTGTAATTTTCACAGAGGAATTGGAGGTGTCAGCTTCATAGTTTTGAAACAATGATGGATTCCCTTTCATTTGATCTGAATCTCCAGTGTCTATAATCCAGGGTTGTATCCCTTTCTCTGCCAGCTGTCATGGCAGTAGGTGTAACTTTTTGTGCAACTAGTCCTGTTCCCTATATTGTGTGACCAATAATCTTTTGCAGTGCATCACGATCATTGCGATGCTTAGGTTTCCAATCAGCAGGCTTCCCATGAATCTTCCAACATGTGCCTTTTATATGACCTACCCTTTTGCAATGTTCACACCAAGGTCTCTCTCGTTTCTGTTTACTGTCACTAGATACTGATGGGTTAAAACTGCGAGGTACAAGTGAAAAGGCCTCCAAGACAGTAGAGACTGATTCAAATTTACCCATCATAAAGTTCTTTCTTCTTTCTTCCTACCTTAATTCTGAGAAGGCTGCACAAAGATTCATCAATGTCTTGGTTCCCATGATTCGACCTCGAACATCATCAAGATCATTGTTAAGACCAAGAAGAAATTTGAATGTCCTCTTTTGTTTAAGAATCTTCGTGTATTGAGCTGTATCATCGACACACTTCCATGTATATACTTCAAAAAAATCAAGTTGTTGCCAATAATGAGAGAGAGTATTGAAGTAATCAATAACAGACTTGTCACCTTGGCGAAGATCATGAAGAATTGATTCGAAACAATTCTGAAATGCTTTCTTGACTAGAGTATTTTTCTTTAACTGCTTTCCAAATTTGATGAGCTATTCCATATAAAAGAAAATTTTCACCTATCTCATTGGTCATGGAGTTAATTAACCAAGACATGACCATATTATTTTCTACTTTCCACTTCCTGAATCCTTGATCACCTGGTTTAGGTTTCACGTTTCCTTTGAGTAGGTACTCATCCTTACATTTGCCACATTTAAACATCATGATCGATTGTGACCATTGAACATAATTATGACCATTTAGTTTGTGCCCCGTTATATAGGAATCATATACTCCTTGACTATGGGAAATTGGTTTGATGGATTTGGAAGAAGATGCCAAATTAAAATAAACTTATAGTAAACACCTGCTTTACCGTTAAAAAACTGATGGAGAAAAGCTGATGTGATGACTTTGCGATTTGGGTTAATTGTCGCAACCTTAAAAATTCGCAATTTGCGATATGCGATTGGAAATTATGATCTGGACGGCGCCGCCGGAGAAGGTCGGAGGTGAGGTTCCGTTGGAGTTTGACGACGGTAGATGCTCCGACGAAGAGAAGAGCGACGACGACTGAAATTAGGGATTTTTTTTTATTGCTCTGATACCGTAAAGAATTTGATCTTTTACATTTATTTTCAACTATGCAAGAACCAATATATATACAAGGTACAAAATCTTTTTTCAATAACGATAAATCATAAAACTAAATCACAAGAATGCCCTAACTTTAACTATAATTTTCAACCAGTACCTTAGAAACCAAAAGAAAAAGGAAAAGGTGGCAATGGATCACCTTGTCTCAATCCTCTCGATGCAACTATTCTCCCCCTTGGCCGACCATTGATAAAAATAGAAAATTTAGGATTCACCACACCCCATAATCCATTGTATTCATTTAGCATCAAACTTTTTCAACCTCCACACCTCCTCTAGGAAACCCCAATTCACACAATCTAAGGCCTTTTCAAAATCAAGTTTAATCACCTAACCACACTTCTTTTTGTCTCTGTATTTTTGCACCATCTCATTAACAATTTTTTTGTACAAGGCAACTAAAGAGATTTCATTGATAAAATGAAATGAGACTAACACTCAAAATATAAAGAGAAAAAGAAAATCAGAAAAAGCCAATACAACCAGAGAAAAAACCAAAAGAAGCCCAGGGCCAAAAGCGAACCAAAACCAGGCACCCACCCCTTGAAAACAAAACACCTTCAACCCAACAAATACAAGAAAAGAACGGGCAACAAGAAAGCCATAGATCAGAAACAAAATAAAAAGCCAATCCTTGGAAAGACCGCACTAGGTAAAAGCTTTCAAGCGAATTGAGTGAAGACACCTAACACAATCCCATGCCTTTTTCTCAAAACAATCTTTGATTCCACATAACCGTGAGATCTGAAAACAAGGCATTGACAACAAATCTTTACAACAAGCGAGCTTATGGAGGCAGTTGACAAAGGTTGAAAATTGTGACTCAACTCGCAAAACTAACATGCGTACTGCTCTGCGAAAGGCTTCCACAAGTCCCCACCCAACTACTCTTAAACTCCTTAAGGATATGATTACTTTATCAACACCAACCGTCAGATTGGATTCCTTTCAAAATTCAAAAAAAATCTTCAACATATAGGAGACACCCTACCACTACCAACTTCTTTAAACTGCAACCCACTCGCCTTTATTAGGGATTCAAAACGAGAAACTCACGGGGAAAAATTTGACCCAATCTCATCCTGTCCACCCACCAATGGGGATTTACCAATAGGAGAAGCAAATAAAGCTTCAAGATTAATCACTGGAGAGACTTCCTCCACCAAGACCGACCTCACCCTCCTATCTGAGAGCGAGTCAGGGCTACTTAAACTAATCTCAGAGCCCACTATCGAGCTTTCACCAAAAGCAGGGGAAGGCAGTACGAACCCACTCGCTTTGTTGCCTTTCGGATGGAAAACCGCCTTAAAGAAGGGGATCTCTTTCGGCCCAACCTGACATTTGTCAAAAAGGAAGGAGAAATAGATAAAGGTTTAGAGTTAACCTTAGAGCACTTCACCCAGGAGAGGCATTTTGCAGGCAAACCATTCGTCTATTCCAAGAAATCCTGGAAAACTTCTTCCTCCTGAACCGTCGACCACTCAATCAATTCCTTTCCCTTTCTTCTAGAGTAGTATTTTCCACAAAAAGCATGTTTAATCTCCTTTACACTCAACGGGGCAGGGGAGGAGAATAACAGATCCTCGGTAATCAACTCTCTAGCAAGGAATTCGTCTTCCTTTAATTCCTCTAACTCAATATCACGACCAGAAGGCCAAATCAAATAGTTTAATGCTTCCAAATGCCTTTTTGAACTAATATCCAGCTCCTTATTAAGGCAACTGCTCGGGAACATCTCCAAACACCCATTCAAATCCGCAGAACTACATCCCTCCTTATTGAGAATTGAAGAGTCATCACCCAATTCCCCAAAATGAATGAGACGCTTCACCGAGAGGTTATCCCCTGGGATATTAGGGATCTCTGTTTCCACAATTCCTCCTGCAATCTCCGACAATGGGACAACCGAATTTTCAAGATCGAAATGATCACCCAAGGAGTCACCCAATGATTGATTAGACTCCGAAACAAGCTCATCCTTCAACACTTGACTTACTCTTACCAAATCAATCAAATTAGAAAGGTCTTTTAATACTAAAGAATCCAACGGCCTAGGGGGAGGTTCCATGGCTGCCATGCCCCCAAAATTTAAAGAAAAGGCCCCTCCAATCGGGTGATCAATCACTATATGTGCCGGGAGAAAACCACACAGATTTGGAGACACCTTAATCTTAGCCTCCAAAATATCAAACAAATTCAAAGTATCTGTCGCGATTTCCTCTAAACCCCCGAAATGTCTTCTAATGGCTTCAAAAACACTTCTTCTCCATAACATTAATGGCAAATGAAAATAAAGAACACACCAAGAAGAAGCATTAACCTCCCCCCCCCCCGCGATTCTCTGTTCTCTCTCCTCCGACCCAACCCTAATTGTCTTTTTGACTCCGACGACTGGACGGTGAGCTCTTGCCGTCATCGTTCCTACGTCTTCTCATTCTCGCCAACTTTTTCTGCCCTCTGTGGGTTTCTTCTTTTGGGTTGCAGATGGATGGGGATGACTGCTATTTGGAAGGTAGTGATGAGGGGAACAACCTGATTCTGTTTCAGTCTCAAGTGAAGTGGTTTGAGGAAGGATTTAGGGCACTGAGGCTGTGCATTGACTCTTTCTTCCATTAGAGGAAGTTTAGAGATGAAAAAGGACTCGACTTATTTAAAATCTGCAGGGGGAATTCGTGGGCGGCAGACTGTGTGTTTTGGCCTCCTACTGGTGGAAGGAAAAGGCTTCTAGTGGAGTTAGGTAACTTCAACAATGGATGGCTGGTGTTTGGCAATTTATTAACTGATGCCTTGCAAAATGTTGACGCTAGGCCTGTGACTCCTATCCCAGTTGTGCCCTCGGCCCTAGATGTGGCTCTCCAGGGTGAAGTAGCAGTACCTAGGTCAAATGAGGTGTTAATTGAGTCTGGGACCAGATCAAGGAGAAAGAAATTCCAATGGTTGAGAAAGGAGCAAGACATCTTAAGTCTCGATTTTGACCAACTTTGGGTTATCACACGCTTGTTCGAGCACATTTCTTGGATTCAAATCAGTGTTGCTTTCGAAAGTGTCTTTGGTTATAAAGTTGTTATTAATCCATTTTCAGCTGACAAAGCTCTGTTGTTATTAAAAGTTGCAGAGGAAAGATCGTGGGCTGACCGACTCAACTGTCGGCGTCTGGGGGATTCCTTTGTCAGAATTGAAAAGTGGTCGAGAGTGGAGCATGGTATTTCTAATGTTATTAGCTGTTACGGTGGATGGGTATCCATTTTAAACTTACCGTTTGTAATGTGGAGACAGGAAGTTTTCTCGGCCATTGGTTTGCATTTGGGAAGGTTATTGGAAGTAGCGTCAAGCACTCTCTATATAACGAATCTTGCTGCCGCAGTTACAAGAGTTAAGTCAAATTTATGTGGTTTTATCCTGACCTTCATTGAGATGGAGGATCGATTTTGTGGGAAATTTAGCATTCAAATTTTAGGGTTGGAAATTTAGCATTCAATTGACATTGTACGAATTGAGCCGGTTCTTAAAGATGCGTTAGGAGATGAGGTTGCTCTATCAAGGGAGGACGATCACTCAGTTCAGGTCCCATATCTTATGGCAAATGTGTTGGGTTCGTCAGCAACAGTGACGAAAGTAGGGGATCTGCGTGTGGTCGATGATACTCAGGTCAGCTCCATGGCCTATCCTCTGGTTGAGGGCTTGGGGGATGAGGAAGAGTCTTTGGAAGGAGTTAGAAGGAATGACTCTTCGGTTCCCTCGAGGGGTCTCTTCAGAATAATCATCTCTCTCAATCATCAATGTCTTCGGTTGTCCCACCGAATTTGCATTTAAGGTGACTTGAAAGCGGCAATGTTGAAGGGATTCTGGAAGCTTCTGACGATTGCTCAGTGCCAAGCAATCATAATTTTACCGTATCAAGCTTGGAAGACATTTCTGGTCAGTTAGTTAAGGGAAAAAAGAAATTTAGGCCTCTGTCTCTCGAAAATTTTAAGGAGCCGCTACGGCAAGGCAAGGAGGCAGGTGGCACTCCTTCAGGTGGTTTCTCGGAGTATCCTTTCTCTTCCTCTGTGCCGGATACAGTTAAGGAAACAACTTCTATGCTAAGTACTACTCTAGGAAAAAAGGGGGAAATGAGTTTTCACCTATTAGATCGCGGGTCGACTTCTCTTTGTCTGATCAAATGGAGGAAAAAATGATTAAGGTGGTATTGACTCTAAAGCCTTTGCCACTCTCTTCTAATTCAACATCCAAGCCAGTAAGCTCTCTCCCTCATATAGCAGTACAATTGGAAATTTTTAAGGAACTTCCGGACGGTGCCTCTTTGTTCAGAGCTTCTCTTCGGCCAGGGATTTCGAGGGCTAGGGCTGCGAGTCCCGTTTCATTTCTGAAGGAGGGGGAGTCGGTAGTAGATTCGGTAGTTAGTCTAAGTTCTCCAGAGGCTAGCATCATAAAAACAACTGTGCCCGGTAATTTAGTGGCTGGTTCTCCAGGTATTTCTCTTGTGAACTTCTTTAACTCTCCTACAAAGGCCTCTCTGTTGAAGTTGGTGATCAGATCAGTAAGTTCCCAGATCTTTGCAGATTTCATTCCTTAATTCAGGCCAGCAGCTTACAGTTCAAAGAACTATCACCCATCAGGCGCTCTTTTGCATCGTAATGAAGATCCTATCTTGCAACACGAGAGGCTTAGGGGATGGTTCCAAAAGGGTAAAGTTGAAGAAATTTTTGTTAAACATTAATCCAGATTTAGTTTTAATACCGGAGACAAAGTTGCCGGAGGCGAATAGGCAATTGGTAAAGTCCATTTGGAGCTCAAAAGACATTGGTGGGTCCATGTGGAGGCTTGTGGCAGATCAGGGGGCTACTGGTCATGTGGGATGAATGTAAGATTTCTGTAATTGAAGTTCTAAAGGGTGGTTACTCCTTATCAGTAAAGGCTTCTGATCAGCAGGGGGCTTCCTTATGGGTCTCTAATTTCTATGGTCCCAATCATTATCGGGAAAGGAAGTTTTTATGGGAAGAATGGAGATCTTTGGCTTGCTACTGTGATGGTCCATGGTGTTTGGGAGGCGATTTTAATATTACGCGTTGGATTCATGAGAGGCAGCCCCAAAGACGAGTTACCAAGGGTATGAAGATCTTTAATAAGGTCATTAGCGAGTTAGGTTTATTGGAAATTGCAATGTCTAACAGAAGCTTCACTTGGTCAAAACCTGGAGATGAAAGTTCCAAGTCCTTAATTGATAGATTTTTCGTTAATAAGAGCTGGGATGAGATGTTTGCTGACTCAAGAGTGGCAAGAAAGCCTCGTACTTTTTCAGATCACTTCCCCTTATTGCTTGAAGCTGGAGGGTTCCAGTGGGGGCCGACTTTATAATTCTTGGCTATCATTGGCTGACTGTGTGAGCTTGGTTGAAAGTGTTCTAATTGAGGAGTCTTCGTGCGACTGGGCAGGGTTTGTGATTGCTTTAATGCTGAATAAGGTAAAAGATGCAATCAAAAAGTGGTTTGGTTCCTATGAAAAAAACAAGAATAGCAAGGAGAGATCTGTTAGATGAGATTCAATGATTGGATTCCAAAGCAAACTTGGGGCCTCTGTCCGAGGGTGAGCTCTCGACGACAACTGTGGCTAAAGGAGACTGGTTGGAATTATATGTTAGAGAAGAGTGGAATTTGATCCAAAAAAGTAAGATGCATTGGCTTAAGGTGGGGGACAGGAACACCAACTTTTTCCATCGATTTTTAGCAGTTAAGAGGAGAAGGAGGGCAGTGACTGAGTTAAAATCTTTAGATGGGGTAATCCTGAGATTGGCAGGGCAGATAGAAGAGTAAATTCTGGGATTCCTCTCTGGTCTATATTCCAATGGGCTGGGTAGGAGGTTTATCCCTTTGCCGCTGGTTTGGATGACTATTTCTGATTGCCAAAATGCGAAGCTGATTGCCCCCTTTTCGCAAGATGAAATTTTGAAAGCACTGAGGAATTTGGGGAACAATAAAGCGCTGGGCCTGGATGGAGTCACAACAGAATTTTTCCTCAAATTTTGGCAGCATCTGAAAGTGGATATAGGGAGATTCTTCGATGAATTCTTTGTAAATGGCAAGATTAATGCAACTCAAAGGGAGACTTTTATTTGCTTAATACAGAAAAAAGATTTTGCTGATTCAATCAAGGACTTTAGGCCCATTAGTTTGGTTTCCTCGTCTTACAAACTGTTGGCTAAGGTCTTGGTTGGTCGTTTAAAAGGGGCTCTTCCCTCTATCATTTCTGAAATGCAATAATCATTTATTTAGGGTAGAAATATCCCTTACTCAAGTATTATAGCTAATGAAGTGGTGGAAGATTGCAGGGTCAAGAAGAAGAGCGGATGGGTGTTGAAAATCGATATCAAGGAGGCCTTTTATTGTGTGGACGGGAGTTTCTTGAAAGAAGTGTTGATATTGAAAAAAATTGATCCAAAATGGATTACTTGGATAATGGGGTGCGTGCAGGATCCAAAGTTCTCGGTCTTTATTAATGGAAGGCCGAGAGGTCACTTGTTGGCTCAAAGGGGGTTAAGGCAAGGGGATCCACTATCCCCCTTTCTCTTCTTGCTTAGTTCAGAGGTATTGTCTGTATTGATTTTTCGAATGACACCCTTTTGTTTTGCAAAGGGGATGATAACATGTTAAAGGTCCTGGTTCAAACAGTTGAACTATTTGAAGTGTGCTCGGGTCTGAAAATCAATTGGCAAAAATCGGCTATTGCAGGAGTAAGTATAGCTCGAGATAAGGTGGAAGATGTGGCTGCTAGCTTAGGGTGTAAAGGGGAAACTTTCCCTTTCCCCTATTTGGGTTTGCCTTTGGGGGGCCATCCTAGATCAACCTCCTTTTGGCGGTCGGTGTTGGATGCGCTTGAGGAAAAAGTGGATAGGTGGAAGCGATTCAATTTGTCTAGGGGTGGAAGGATGAACCTTTGTTCTCGGGTTCTATCTAGTATTCTCCTTTACTACATATCTCTATTTGAGGTGTCGGTGGGGGTTTTGAGCGCCATGGAAAAATTGGTTAGGGATTTTTTTGTTAAGGAAGCTGTGGGAGTCAAGTGAATCACTTAGTAAGATGGAGTTGGGCGGCAAGGGATCAGTCGGCTGGGGGCTTGGGATTGGGTAACTTGAGAAGAAGGAACCTTGCTCTACTAGCTAAATGGGGCTAGCGCTTTTGTTCAAATTCCTCTCCTTTGTGGAAAAGAGTTATCAGTAGTATTCATCACATGGCACCGGGTGTGGTGCCCCTATTGCCCTAGAAGAGTTAATGTGCTGATTTGGATTTTGAGTGCCCCTATTGCCCTAGAAGAGTTAATGTGCTGATTTGGATTTTGATAGATGGAAAACTTAATACCTCGGAGGCCTTGCAGAAAAAACAAGCTTCAATGGTGTTGCAACCCTCGGTTTGTGTCTATGCTACGAGTCTGAAGAGACTTCAGTCCATTTGTTCTTTCGGTGTAATTGTACTATGAAGTGTTGGTCAAAGATGTTTAATGCTTTCTACCTCAATTAGGTCTTCTCAAATTGTGTTTCAAATAATGTTTCTGGGCTTCTCTCAGGAGTCACTTTACCTTCTAAAGCAAGAATTTTATGGAGAAATGGAGATAAAGCCCTGCTATCAGATATCTGGTATGAAAGAAATCAAAGAATATTTGATGATAAAGCATTGGAGTGGGATAAAAGATTTGATTCAATCCATTTGCAGGCTTCTTCCTGATGTGTTATTTCCAAAAACTTTGCTGGATACTCAGTTTCTGGTTTATGTTTTTCATGGAGTCCTTTCTTTGCTAGCATCTAATTTCCTGGCTTTGTTGTTCTCTTTATTATGTGTATGATGTGACACCATTGTTATTTTCTTGTTATCTGTTTTTTCACCTAGTTTTTATATCTTGCAATTTTGTATCATTTCATTATATCAATGAAACTACATTGTTTTCTTGTTAAAAAACAAAGAAGAGCATCGTTTCTCAACTTGAAAGAATTGACCTCAAGGCCTCCATTTGTGTAGGCTTAGAGGACTATTTCCAACTCAATTTGTGCGAACCTAACTATAAATGCCACCACTCCACATGAAGTCCTTCATCAATTTCTCTCCATACTAAAACTTGGTGACTTTGATGGGAGCTTGAAGAAGGGATGAGTAATAAATGGGCGAACGAATTAAAATCAATTAAATGTCGAGGATGGACCTTCAAATTGCCCAGTTGGTTTGTCTTAATTTGATGCTTTAATTAAGGCAAGCGACTTGCAATTTAAGGAAATCCTTGCAAGGGGGTCTCCTGTACTATCAAATTGAAATTCTATCCTTTGGTAGGAAATGGTTTAAAGAGGGTTAGTATAAAGAAGTTCCTACAAAAAGTGTTTTCAAAGGCTGTCCTCTTTCCAGCTTTAAGGTGTTGAGGTTTATTGGAAGGAGTTTTTTACCATTTTGGAAATCGATGATTTTAGTTGGGTTCACGGTGAAGTTTTTGGTAAATTAGGGGGTTTGTTATTTTTGTGGGAGGAAGCTAAAGTATTGGTCACGGTATTGTTAAAAAGAAGGGCGCCTGTTGAAGGATAATGGTTGTTTTCTGATGAGCAATTTCGAAGAGCTCTGAAGATTGGTTTTTCTGGTGGAGGTGCTGGGGCCTCTTTTGGAGGGATTGTGGGGTTTTGGGGATTCAGTGCTTCCTCGGTCGTTTGTTCGTGTGTTTGTGTGCTGCAGTTTTACTTTGTTGTGGTTCTCTATATCTTGTATTTATTTTCTTATCTCCATTGGAGCTTGTATTTTGAGCATCAGTCTCTTTTTCATTATATCAATGAAATTCTCTTGTTACCTTCTAAAAAAAAATTGAGCCTACCTCCCATAAAATGTTGAAGACTCCTCCATTTATCTAGCATAGGTCTAAGTTGATCAACCATTGGCTTTCAAAAAGCACAAGTTTAATGGTTCACCCTGAGGGGGAAACCAAGTAGGAAAAAGGCAATCGTTTCTTATTACAATCCAAAGGGGCAGCCAGATCACCACAGGAGGTGATAAAGAAAGTTAACTAAGATAGTCCGAGTATTCTTTATGATGCATGTAGTTTGAGTCGATTGTTCCTTTTTTATTTACTTGTCCTTTTGTGGGTACCTTAAACACTTAATCTTGTATTGTTGTATTTGTCTGATGGCTGCTATTTCATTTTCGAGGTAATTATATAAGCATTACTGGAAAATTGTTGTAATTCATTTGACATGTGTCTAACATTGTGACTAACATTGCAGGACGCTATGAATCATCATGGTCATGTTCGGAAGGATTGAGAAATTTAGATTTCTGTACACCAGAGGTAATGTTGAATTATACCTTTTTTTAATGCTACTTTCTATTTCACATTCCCTTCTAAGTGCAAGAATTATACCCTTTCATATATTTTCTTTGAATTTGATATATCTCACCTTTTCCATGCCCCTTTGTCCTTTTTTTTAATTTTTAATATTATTTTTAATGAATCTTCTTTTTCTTATATATAAGAAAATCACTTTTTTGTTTATGTTGTGAGGTAGTTGAGATTGTTATTAATACTCGTTTTACCAGTCTTCTTATGACTGCGAAAACCCAAAGGAGTCAGAATCTCCACGCTTTCAAGCTATACTCCGAGTTACAAGTGCTCCTCGAAGGAAATATCCTGCCGATATCAAAAGTTTTTCCCATGAACTAAATTCAAAAGGCGTACGACCTTTCCCACTTTGGAAGTCACGTCGTTTAAATAATTTGGAGGTGCTTTCTTTTCTTTGTGTATTATATTTTCTTGCTCTGTAATAAATTATGCCTCCTGAAGCTCATGCTGTTTGTAATCACATCTTTTGCAGGAGATCTTAGTTATGATACGAGCAAAATTTGACAAGGCAAAGGAAGAAGTAAATTCTGATTTGGCTATTTTTGCTGCTGATCTGGTTGGAATTCTTGAAAAAAATGTTGATACTCATCCAGAGTTCCAAGAGACAATTGAAGACTTGTTGGTGTTAGCTCGAAGTTGTGCCATGTCATCTCCTGGTGAATTTTGGCTTCAGTGTGAAAGCATTGTTCAGGAATTGGATGATAGACGCCAGGAACTTCCTTCAGGCATGCTGAAACAACTTCATACTCGAATACTGTTCATTCTCACTAGATGTACCAGGTTACTGCAGTTCCATAAAGAAAGTGGGTTAGCTGAAGATGAAAATGTTTTTCAGCTTCGTCAGTCTCGAAATCTGCATTCTGCTGATAAACGCATTCCTCCAGTTATGGGAAGGGAAATGAAAAGTTCTAATGCAGCGAAGCCTTCTAAGACAGCTTCATCCAGGAAGTCTTACAGCCAGGAGCAGCGTGGCTTGGATTGGAGCAGAGAACACAATATACTGCCTGGGAATAACGTCTCTACATCTTCCGCTGATACTTCAAAGAACTTGGTATCTCCTACTGGCAGAGACCGGATGGCTTCTTGGAAAAGATTGCCTTCTCCGGCAGCAAAAAGTGTGAAAGAACCTACTTTGAAGGATCAGGGTGACAATAAGAAGTTTAAATCTTTGAACATGCCAAAAATCAGGACTGGTGTTTCTGAAACTGATTTGGCTGCTGCTAAGGTTTCTGAGCTTCCTCTGCTCAGAGATTCTCATGACCAGCCAACCAAGCACCAACACAAACCTTCTTGGGGTTGGGGTGATCAACCGACTGTATCTGATGAGAGTTCAATAATTTGTCGCATTTGTGAAGAAGAGATTCCTACTGCAAATGTGGAAGACCATTCAAGAATCTGTGCAGTTGCTGATCGATGTGATCAAAAGGGTATAAGTGTTAATGAACGCCTACTCAGAATTGCTGAAACTCTAGAGAAGATGATCGAGTCCTTTACGCAAAAGGATTCTCAACATGTAGGAAGTCCAGATGTTGCGAAAGTGTCAAATTCTAGCATGACTGAAGAGTCTGATATCTCCCCAAAACATAGTGATTGGTCCCGAAGGGGCTCAGAAGACATGCTTGATTGCTTCCATGAAACTGAAAATTCTGTTTTTATGGATGACATAAAAGGTTTACCTTCCATGTCTTGTAAAACTCGTTTTGGTCCAAAGTCTGATCAGGGTATGACAACATCATCGGCTGGTAGCATGACTCCTAGATCTCCTTTATTAACACCAAGAACCAGTCAGTTTGACTTGTTTTTGGCAGGGAAAGGTGCTTACTACGAACACGATGATCTTACACAGGTATCCTTTATGTCAATGTTCATTTGTTTTGGACATATTTTAATCATAAAATATGCGTTGTAGCATGTTTGAGATCATTGAAGAGCAAAATATAGTAAAGGAAACAAACCATAGGGTAGATATTTTCTCCAGTAGGCAATAAGTTAATTTATTATTTTTCTCAAATTATATTTTTAATGACAAGAAACAATCTTAATGGAAAGTCCTCTGTATCTCAGCAGAAGAAAGTTATGAACGAAAAGTTACAACAAAATACAGAGTAAAACTCCAAAAAGAACAGTAAAAATGAACTTTATTTAAAAATTAGAATAAAGCTCTTGATGTATAAAATGCTCCAAGAACTCAAAACAGATTTTTATTATGATTGAAAGATAGGTGGACTCACCTATTTATACAAGTGGGGAGCCCTGAAAGTAGCTTAAGGCTTAGTAAAATCTAGAAACATTTTAAATGAAGGGTAACTATAATAACCCCACGGTTAAACAATAACTGATTAATAAAGAAAGGATTCTAAATACAAAGCTAAACCATTGGCTAAGATAAGCCTACATCAGCTCTACAACTCAACTACTCAAGTTGATTATACTTGCTGAATAATTACTAAACTTAAAACTAGTGCTCTATAAATATCTGCTGGGATAAAAGTTAATTCCTTCCTTTCCTGCCGAGAAGAGCACTTATTTTTTGTTTTTGTTTTGACAAGGCAACAAAGATTTTATTCATATAATGAAAGGAGATTAACAGTATTGCAGTCATGTCTGCTGTGAGTGGTCTGCAGGGACAGATAAAGTCATTCGATACTAACATTTTTGGTGAATGAGAATGGGTTCAACAGCGATAGAGTGACGAAGGCAGTAGAGAAAATTAAAGCAGCCAAGAACAAGTCATCACAGGGGAGGCTAGACTTACTGACAGCTCCCTTAACGACAATGCTGGGGGAGTCGAAGAGTCTCAGTTGCTGCATAGGAGACCTTGGATTCGAAATTTGGGCGGAAGGGTCTGTTGTTTACTTGCGGGAAGGTTCGGAGAGGTCTGCGATTCAAATGACCTTCGAGCATGCTCTCTGGTTTTGTGATTCCTTTACTTGTCTTTGTAAGGCTGGGTCGACCTATTTTGCTAGAAGGAAACACAAAAGATGAAATTTGCGGTTTTGGGGTCATTCAAGATCAGGAAGAAGGGTGTTTGAGTAGCAGAGGGGCGGTTTGGCCACCCCTGGGAAGAAGACTTTTCATGGTGCCGCTAGGGAAAGCTGAAGTAGGTTGGTTGGTGTTCAAGGATTTTCTTTCAGACTTCCTTAGAAAGGAAAGGGGCCGGTTCGTTAGGCCGACGGTTGGGGACCCTTTGCTTGACAGGGCGTGGGGGAAAGGAAGCTGTGTTGATGCTGGTGGGAAGGGCATTCCAACGGTCACAAGTAGATATTGGGTTCGCAAGGAATGTCAGGTAGTGGAAATGGAGTTTTCAAACCTTTGGGTAGTCACTAGGTTGTTTGCTCACATTCAATGGAGTGTAATTAAGGATGTGGTTCAAGGCTTCCTCCAGTGTCGGGTGCAGCTCAATCCTTACGCAGGTGACAAAGCGATTCTGCGTCTTGAAAAGGAGGCTGCCTCGGACGCGGTTAGAAAAATGGAAAATTGCGGAAGCAAGTGGAAGGTCATCGGGGGCTTGCACTTGTTGCTGGAAAAATGGGACGAGAAAAGGCATAGTTTGACCTCGGTGATGACGGGTTATGGGGGATGGATTGCGGTTAAGAACTTGCCCTTACGGTTATGGAAGCGTGAGATTTTTGAAGGAATTGGACAACTATTTGGGGGGTTGGAAGGAATCTCATCTGAGACGTTAAACCTTACTGATATCTCTGCGGCTAAACTCAAGGTGGCACCAAATATTTGTGGATTCTGTCCTGCTGAAATCCCTATTCAAGACCCTAGGCTTGGGAAATTTTGGATTCACTGCGAAGTGGTGGGAAAAAGGGTGGTTCCCGCCATGTTGCAGAAGGATTTGTGCTTGAGAGATGTTGAAAACCCAATCGACGGGAAGAGGATCCGCTGAGTTTGGGAGGATGAATGTGCGCGTGAAGGGTATACCTGTGATCGGCACACAGGAAAGGAGATTTTACTGGAGGGTGTGCAGGTCCAAGGAGAAGGGGGCCTCATTGATTGTTGCGGCAGTCATGGCGGCGGGGATTTTAATTCCATGAGGAATGCAGGTGAGGGGGTGCTGTGGAAGAGCGACCCTTTGGTTTCTGGGGATAATTCAAATAATCTCCATCCCAAAGGGAGGTTTAAGTCTCAAACAAAAGTTTGCTCTTCCTCAAAACAGAGACTGGGGGTGCAGGGCGTGGAGAGACTATCTTCGGAAGGGTTTGGTGAAGGGAAGATAGCTGACCCTCGGCAGGTGCTCTGTTATCGCTCGGCAGGACGTTATCCATCTGTGGACAAGGGCGACCTTTTTTCTTCTCTCGAGCCTGCAAGTGTAAGGGAGGTAAGGGACGCCTTCTGCGGCAAATACTACTCCCGACGGCGTGGTGGGGGGGTCGTTGAGGGGGTAGAAGTTCAGAGGTCCGCCTGCTTTCCGGATTTCTTGGAACAGGGGGATTGTTTAAACGTGTCTTTGGAAACGGCTGTGAGCAATTCACAAGTCAGGACAGGGAGGACAGCGGGAAGGATCGGGTCTGTGGAAGTTTGTGGTCTGGGAAGAGAGGAGGTGTCTTTTGTTCGTGCTTCGTTCCTTAGTTCAAGAAGGGGGCTGCAAGAGGCCTCCAATCCATTTTCGGAGCACAGGGCGGGCGAAGAGGAGGATTCAGACGTTAGTATCAGTAGTCCGGAGGTCTCTTCAGTAAGAAAGGCATCTGGCAAATCTGTTGTAAAGTCCCCCCCTGTGATTAACATTGCGAGATTGTTTGAGGAAGAGGAAGATGAAGGTATTTCGGCTACTGAAAAGGAACTAGGTGAGGTTGAGGCTGTTTATAAGCCGTCTGGAAGGTGTTTTGACTCAATTTTGCGAGCAAGTGGCTTGCAGCTGAAAGAGGTCCCGGTAGGAGGGGCTTTTCTGAATTGATAATGAAAATCTGTCGTGGAATACTTGTGGTTTGGGTGATGGGGAAGAGATTGAAGTTAAAAGGGTGATTCGGAGGTTATGTCCCGAGTTTGTGCTTATCCAGAAACCAAGCTACGGTGTAGTGGAGGAGAAGGTGATCAAATCGATATGGAGCTCGAGGGATGTAGGGTGGGCTCATGTAGAGGCTTATGGTAGGTCAGGGGGGTTATTAATAATGTGGGACGAAACTAAGGCTCAGGTAACGGAAATTTTGAAAGGAGGTTACTCCATTACTGTAAAGGTTGCTTCCATGAGTGGGATGGTGTTCTGGATCTCAAACTTTTATGGGCCTAATCACGAGTTTGAAAGAAGGTACCTGTGGAAGGAGTGGCGTGCATTGGCAGGGTACGTGGATGGGCCTTGGTGCTTAGGAGGGGACTTTAATGTCATTAGATGGATTCACGAAAGGGTGCCGCAGGGAAGAGCAACCAAAGGAATGAGGAAGTTCAACAGATTATTGCGTAAGCGGGGTTGATGGAGGTTCCCCTCGACAACGGTTCCTTCACATGGTCAAAGCCAGGTGATGATTGTTCTCGGTCGCTTCTAGACCGCTTTTTCATTAATGCAAATTGGGATAGTGTATTGGAGAACACTAGTGCAAGTAGGCAAGTGAGAATCTTCTCGATCACTTTCCACTTTATTCGAGGAGGGGTGATCAAGTGGGGCCTTCCCCTTCCGGTTCTTTAATTCGTGGATGCAAATAGAGGGTGTGTAAGTACAGTGGAGAATGTTTCTTTGAAGGACTCGTCCTTCGGCCAAGGCGAGGTTTGTTATCGCTAGCAAGCTAAAAACGTTAAGAGGGCCTTGAAGAGGTGGATTCAGGAGGTGGAGAAGCGCAGAAAGCAGCAGGAAGTGGATTTGTTAGATGAGATTGACTGGCTGGATGCTAAGGCCGACTCAGTTGCCTTATCAGTGGTGGAAAAATCAGCCAGGAAAGCGGTGTTGGGAGAGCTAGCAGAGTTATATCTTAAGGAGGAGAGGGATTTAATGCAAAGATGCAAGCTAAATTGGCTAAAAGCAGGGGATGAAAACACCTCATTCTTCCATAGATTTCTTGCAGCTAGGAAAAGGAAGCGTATCATTGTGGAAATGGTTGGTTCTGAGGGGGAAAGCCTTTTGTTGGCTGGTGACATTGAAAAAGAAATAGTAGGCTATTTTGGCGCCTTATACTCGCGCGCTGAAGGGGTGCGGAGGGTGCCAGTGCCTATGTTCTGGGAGGAGGTTTCAGTGGAACAGAACATGGCCTTGACTAAGCCTTTCACGCTGGAGGAGATTAGTATGTCCCTAAAAAGGCTGGGTAAGAATAAGGCTCCGGGGCCTGATGGGTTCACCATGGAGTTCTATAGTAAATTTTGGAGCTCCCTTAAAGGGGACTTGCTGAGATTCTTTGAAGAATTCTATGTTAATGGGCAAATTAATGCGGCGCAAAGGGAGACCTTTGTTTGTTTAATCAATAAGAAGGAGGCAGCTAGGTCTGTAAAGGACTTTCGGCCAATAAGCCTGGTTAATTCTTCATATAAGATCCTTGCAAAGGTATTGGCCGAAAGATTGAAAGATGTCATGCCCTCGATAATTGCGGATACTCAAAGTGCTTTCATCAGTGGGAGAAACATCTTAGACCCGGTGTTGATTGCCAATGAGGTGGTGGAGGAATTCAGGGTTAAGAAGCAGAAGGGATGGATTCTGAAGATTGACTTGGAAAAGGCCTTTGACAGTGTGGATTGGGACTTTCTGCAGGAGGTAATGGTTCTAAAAAAGTTTGATGTAAAATGGATTCGATGGATTATGGGGTGCATTAGAGAGCCTATCTTCTCGGTTTACATCAATGGTAGTCCGAAGGGGAGAATTAAGGCTTCTAGGGTGTTATGACAGGACTCTCTCCCCCCATACATTTTTATTGGTTTCAGAGGTCCTAAATTACCTCATTCGGCGGATGAGGGAGCAGGAAGTCATTAGAGGGATTTGTGGTTGGAAGGCAAAGGGTTCATATATCAATATTGCGGTAAGATGGATGACACATTGTTCTTTTGCAAGTTTGATGATAGGATGATGGATGCGTTGATAAAAACAATAGCACTCTTCGAGTCTTGTTCGGGCCTAAAGGTTAATTGGATGAAGTCCTCGGTGGTTGGTATTAATATTGCTAAAGCAGAGGTACAGTCAATGGCAAGCAAGTTGGGTTGTGTGGCGGGGACTCTTCCTTTGCTACTTACTTAGGTTGCTTTGGGGGCCATCCAAGCACATTGGATTCTCGCAACCAATTGTGGATAATTTTGGGAAAAAGATTGATAGATGGAAGAAGTTCAACCTTTCTAGAGGAGGGAGGATGACCTTATGTTCGTCGGTTTTGAATGCTCTTCCGTTGTACTTCTTCTCCTTATTTGAGGTCCCAGCAGGGGTGTGCCTTCAATTGGAAAAGTTCATCAGGAACTTTCTCTGGGAGGGGAGACAGGGGTCAAGGGTTAATCATTTAGTGAGATGGGATCAGGTGAGGCGGGATCGTGCGGTTGGAGGACTGGGGGTGGGTGATTTAAGAAGAAGAAACAGGGCTCTGTTGGCCAAATGGGCCTGGAAGTTTGGCGTTAATCCGGAAGCCCTATGGTGTCAGGTTGTGGCGAGCATACATGGTGTCTCCTCGGAGGGGTGGACGGCGTTGGTAAATAGAGGAAGAAGCTTGAGGAGTCCTCTGGTGAGCATAGCAAAGCAGTGGGGATGGCAGAGTCTTTAGTCCGATTTTTGACTTGGGAATGGCGGAAGAATTTTGTTTTGGAATGATGTGTGGGGTAGGGATCTCCTCTCAAGGCTCAATTCCCTCTCTTTGAGTCGGGTTGCGTGTAATCCCTGTGAAGTGCGTCTCTCGATTTTTGGGATGGCGACACAAGGTCATGGAGTATCTCTTTTAGGAGAAACTTGAAGGATGAAGAATCTGAAGAGTTGATGGGATTGCTGGGGCTTATTCATCATTTAACGCCAGTAGATGGGGTGGATGGGAGGAGGTGGACAATTGAGGCCTCGGGGGTCTTTTCAGTTAAATCTCTTGTGGCTTATCTTGGCAATGGAGAGTTGATGGACAATTTGTTGTTCAAAGCAATGCAGTCCTTACGTCCTAAGAGGATAAACATCCTTATGTGGATTATGATAAAAGGGAAGTTGAACACGGCAGAGGTTCTCCAAAGAAAACAACCCAGCTATAAGCTCCAGCCTTCCATCTGTGGGCTATGTTGGGGGAATGAGGAAACAGCGGTGCATTTATTTTTTCATTGCCAGTATGCTAGTAATTGTTGGGAGGAGTTTTTTGGAGTGTTTAATGTTAGTTGGGTCTTTGATTGCTCGATGGACGGAAACGTGTGTCAGCTGTTGGTAGGGCCGGCCCTTGGTTCGAAGGCAAAGGTGCTGTGGTTGGCAGGGGTGAAAGCACTTCTTTCAGAATTGTGGTTCGAAAGAAATAGGAGATTGTTTGAGGAAAAAAGTTGGGTGTGGGCGCAAAGGTTTGACTCAGCTATTATCAAAGCCTCTTCTTGGAGCTCCCAAAGCAAAGAGTTTACAGCTACTCTATTTTCGATCTAACCGCTTTCTGGCAGCCTTTCTTATTCAAAATGTAGTGTTGTTATAGGGATAGTTCTTGGTGGTTGGTCCTGGTTTGCTAAACAGGTTGTTTTCCTGGGGGTATTGTGGGTTATGGTCATGACTTTGTGGTTTATGAATCTTTTCTTGTACCCTTCTCTTTTGAGTTTTGTCTTTTTTTGTACTTTGAGCGCTAGTCTCTTTCATTATCTTAATGAAATCTTGTTTGTCACTTTGTCAAAAAAAAAAAAAAAAATGAAAGGAGATTAACATTCAAAGTACAAACCTTACAACGAAAAAAGAAGCAGCCAGAAGAAACAAAAATAAATAAAGAGAATACAAAAGAACTCCAAAAAGACCCCGACAAAGAATGACCCAAGAACCGTAGGAAATCCTCAAAAAACACCAGCACAACAACATCAACAACTGCCAAACGGTGTCAAAGAAGCAACAAAGAACCATGGAAGCCACACCCAACCAAGACAAAATCAAACATCAAAAGATCTAAATCAACAACCAGCCGATCCCCACTGAGACAACCCACACAAAGTAACCAACCAAATTGCTACCTCAACAACCAACCAAAAAATGCATTAAACAAACCACCCAAGCTCTGAACAACTGTGAAACAAACGAAGGAGAAAAACAATAACCCCCACAAAACTGTTGAGATCAATCCCCAAATAAAACTCACGAGCTCCCAAAAGGCTTAAACAAATACCAACCCAATAGTTTCAAGTCTTGTTGGGAATTTTGTGTTTGTTTTGGTGGTTGTCCTCAACCGTCTTTGGTTTTGTAGTTGGCCAGTGTTTGTATGGCTTGTTTGGCTTGTTTTGGAGTTCTATCGTATTTGTTGTTTGGTTCCTTGTTGTTTCTTTCGTATCGGTTGCCATTTGTTGTTGTTTTGTTGAGGTTTCCATTTGGTTCTTGGGTCTTTACTTCGTTTTGGTATTTTGAAGTTCTATTGTTTTTCGTTGTAAGTTTTGTACTTGGAGCGTTGGTCTCCTTTCATTATATCAATGAAATCTTTGTTTCCTTGTCACTGTCCAACAGAGTAACTGAAATACAAGAGCTTCAACTGACTAACACTGTTACAAGACTTCCCCCAGAACCTTGAAATCCAAGGAAAAAAGTTCATGAGAAAGAGGAATAACCCCCACCAACCACTTCTTTAAACTGGAGACCACTTGTTTTGATTAAGGAGCTAAACCGACTTAATTCAAGATATGAAGAGTCGTCCAAAACATCATTCACCACCAAAGAAATGTCCTCCCCTTGAGATGCAAAAAAATTTCCCAAGTCAATAAAAGGAGAACCCACCAAAGATTCACTGTGCAAGGATTTCCTAGAAGACTCCAATTTAGGGCTACTTAAACTGACTTCCGAACCAAATTCAAAACCTTCAACCTTCACATGGGAGACACAATTCCCAACACAAAGTTCCCCTAAACGCTGAAAAGAAACCTTAAAGAATTGAACTCCCATCGGGCCTGCCTGGCACTCTTCAAATAGAAATGACTTGGGAAGTTTTTGGCCTTTCGGAAGGCATATTAATTCTTTGGGATGAAACCGAAGTCACGGTTTTGGAGGTTTTGAAAGGTGGCTTCTCTTTGTCAATTAATTTTTCGTCATGTCAGAGGCATTTGGGTTGGATCACCAATATTTATGGTCCAAATTTTTACCAGGAAAGGAAGTTTCTTTGGGAGGAATGGGCTTCACTTTCCTGTTTTGTGATGGGCCTTGGTGGGTGGGAAGGGATTTTATTATTACTCCATGGGTCCATGAGCGTTTTATGATTACTCAATGGGTACATGGGAAGGGATTTTATTATTACTCAATGGGACCATGAGCGTTTTATGATTACTCAATAGGTACATGCGAAAGTTGATTAGAATTATTGATGAACTTCGGTTGCTGGTGATCCTTTCGGCTTTTGGTAATTTCACTGGGTATTGTTCCCTGATTCATCGCCTCTTTATTAGCAAGGAATGGGACGAACTTTCTTAGAGTTAAAAATTATCAAGAGCATCTCTTATTTGGCACAATGCTGTTTAAGCTATATTCTATGAGATATGTGTTGATAGAAATCAGAGGATTTTTGAAGAAAAGTATTCAGCGTAAAGTTTCTTCTTGGTGGGCTCTTTCCAATTGTTTTGCTGATTTTTCTTGTAGTGTTATTAATCTTAATTGGAAATCTTTTATTAATCCTTTGTAATTGTCTGAGTGGTTGTCATTAGATTGATTTATGTGTGTTTTTGTTCTTCTGTTCTCCCTTGTGGAATTGTATTTTGAGCATTAGCCTCTTTTCTGAACTTGGTTTGCTGGAAATTCCCCTTTCAAATTCAGTCTTAAAATTTCCTTCATAGAATTTGTCCTCATATGGTGATTATTCAAGAAACTAAGCTTATATAGTAGATGGCAGTGTGATTAATTTGATAATTGATTTGGAGTTCTGGAGATATTGGTTGGGTTCTCTTTGAGGCTTTTGGCAGGTTTGGAGGGTTGTTGGTGATGATGTGGTTTTCAAAGCAGTGGCTGCTGGTGGGGGTTCATTTTCTTGTTTTTTCTTCTTGATAGTTGATTTGTCACTTTGAACAACTTTTTGAAGAAACTGTTTGGCTCGGTTGGGTGAGATCTCCATGTCTCTTTGGTGGTGTTGTCAATTGAAAAAGATGCTTGGCTGGTGGCTTTTCGATGGTTTCCGGTTCCAAGCTTAGCTCTTGGCGGTTGGAGGATTGGGTCTGTTGCTTTGGTGGCTTCGTTCTAGAGTGTTCTTCTTGATTAGCGTTATTGGATTCTCTTCTTCAGTCTTTTAAGTTTTTGGTCTTTATTTGGTCTTTATTTTTCCATTGGCTCTTGTATTTTTATGGTTATTCTCCTCTTTCTTTTTTGGTTTGTTCTTGGAGTGGTGTTGTTTTCTCTTTTGTCCTCACTTTATGTTTTTAATAGTTTCATTGCTCTCTTAGAGTTTGTACTTTGAGCATTAGTCTCATTTCATTATTTCAATGAAAACTTGTTGTTATCTTGTCAAAAAAATCAAATCTTTCGTTCCATTGTTGAAAAAATTTCTATTTTATAAGTGATTTTTTTCTTGTAATAAACGATGTTTTTGGGTAATATTATTGCTCAAAACAAGTTCCTAATGGATGTTGACAGCATGATCATATTATACTTTGAGCTTTTGAAGGGTGGTAGTCTTTCAGTCGTTCATAAACCATGGGAATTTCATGTAGTTCTTTCGTATTAAGATATCTATGTGTAACATGAGTTTCCTATTAAACTAATAATACTGCTTTTCTGATGAACATAGTTATCATTAGCTCAAGGTTCATGAATAAGTTATTGTTCAATAATGAGCAAGGACTGTCTATCTTTGCAGATCAGTGATCTTGCAGATATTGCACGCTGTTCAGCAAATACACCTCTGGGTGATGATTGCTCGATGCAATATCTGTTAACATGCCTTGAAGACTTGAGAGTTGTCATTAACCGCAGGAAGTTTAATGCACTGACAGTTGATACTTTTGGCACTCGCATTGAAAAGTTAATCCGGTCTGTAGTTTTGCAGTATAAATTTGATTTTCAAAGTATTATGCACTTTACCACATGTGTTGGCATTCTATTGTCAACGTTTTTTAATGACTCCCATCATGCTGAATTTCTTTACAATGTTCTCTCAAATGTGTATACTGCCACAAACTTCTCTTGACTTTTGATGGATGGTGATTTCATAGGGAGAAGTATTTGCAGCTTTGTGAGCTGGTGGATGATGAAAAGATTGACATAACAAGCACTGTTATTGATGAAGATACTCCTCTTGAAGATGATATTGTCCGTAGCTTAAGAACAAGTCCCATCCATTCTTCAAAGGACCGTACAACAATTGATGACTTTGAGATTATAAAACCAATTAGCCGTGGGGCATTTGGTCGGGTCTTCCTGGCTAAAAAGAGGACAACGGGAGACCTTTTTGCAATAAAGGTTAATTTTCACACTGAAGCTTGAGTAATGTTCCCAACGTTTTTCCTTATTTTTTGGCCTCCTTTTTTTCTTGGTTTATCTTGTGCTTGTGATGGGTTTATTATTTTTTCTTCACCAGAAATAATTTCATCGATGTATGAAATTTACAAAAGGGATGAATAATCCTTGAGCATTACAAAATGCATTCCCAATTGGTTAATCGGGAAGCGTAACTATATGAAGCAAAGACATTCGACAATTTACATCAAGATGTAGCATAGAAAATAATATGATCAAAGAATGCTTCAAAGGGTTGCTCCTTGTCCTTGAAGACTCTCTGAATTTTTTCCAAGGACCCTAAAAAAAGCTCGAGACATGTTCATCCATCGCAAAGTTTTGGCTTTCCGAAAGGGGTGGCCCACAAGGACAATGGTAAGGAGATCTCTCTCATTTAATGGGAGCACCGTTGCCAAACAAAAATAGAATTTTGCTTCAAAATTTTAGAGCAAATGGACAATGAATAAAAAGATGTTCTGTGTTTCCTCATTTGCTTTTCACAAAGAGCACCAACTTGGGGAAATGGCCTTGTAAGGCATTCGTTTTTCGAGGAGGTCTTTGGGGTTGATGGCTCGATGAGAGATTTCCCACGAGAAATTTAATCTTCTTTGGAAATTGGTCTCTCCAAATAACTTTAGCCAAAGATTAATCCAATAGATAAACTGAATTTCCCATATTGATTAATAGAGAATTGGTGGAGAAGATACCATTTGGGCTAGGCAACCATATCCATGTGTCTTCCCTTTGTGAGAGAACAATCTGAGAGAGAGCAAAAGAAAGATCCACTCATTTGGGCCTCTTCATCCTTCAAATTCCTACCAAGCTTTAGATTCCAAAAGCTTAATATTGGGTTCCACACTTCATTAACAGTGGCATTTTTACAATTCGACCCCCTATATAAAAGGAGGCATCGAGAAGCCAGTGGAGCCGTAGATAACCTTGGGACGGTTCAGAAAGGAGCTGCTGATCTCTTACATGATAGCGAATTCTGCTTGTAACAAGGGTTTGGTGCTTAATGGACTTCCAAGGACCCTTGGCAAAGTTTAAAGATGATCTGTTTACCTTTAATAAGATTCCTCCAAATAGCATCTTTTTCAAAATTGTATGGCCATATCCATTTTCGAAGGAGTGCTCTATTTTTATCTCTCAAAGCATGAAGACCAAGACCACCTTTCTCTGAGGGGAGAAGAATTTTGTTCCACTTCACAAGATGAATTCCAGATGCCCCCTCTTTCCATAAGAAATTCCTTTATAATCTCTTCACTCCCTGTCCAATCTTGCTTGGCATATTAAAAAGTGATAATAAGTTGGGAAATTAACCAGAGTCGCTTGGAGAAGAGTGAGTCTACCTCCCCTGAAAATAAAGGATATCCCATGATGATAGCCTTCTCTCGATCTTTTCAACAATACGGGCCCAAAAAGAAATGTTACTTGGAAAACCATTAAGTGGAAGACTGAAGTATGAGCTCGACCATCCACCAATTTTGTACCCAAATTTACTAGCAATGGCTTCAATCATAGGGGGTTCAACATTGATTCCAAGAATTTCAAATTTATGGAGGTTATTGTTATGGCTAGACACTTTCTCAAAAGTTTCTAATACATGGAACAAGTTATGGAGGAATTGGCCATCTTTAAAATTTGAGGAAAAGAATGGTATCATCCGTGAATTGCAAATGAATAATGCAAACCTCCTCTTAATCAACATGAAAACCCTTGAAGTGAGGCACTAGTGGGTAGCTGGAAGGTTCGCTGAGGCGCATGCTCAACGCATCTCCAAGGCTTATTTACATATTTTATTTTTTACCTAAACACTGCATTTAGGGTTATTATTATTCTTTTTAAAAAATTATAAAACCCTAAATGCAAGGGTATGCATTTTTTTTTAATATAAGAAACCAAACTTTCATTGAGTAAGAATGAAAAAAATACAAGGGCATACAAAAAGCGAGGCCACAAAAGAAAGGGGGAGCGTACAACGGTTTGCGTTTAGGTTTTATATAGATTTATTTTTTAAAGTACACTATAGTTACTAAACACACACACATACATACCACACACAAACAACCACATTTATACTTCATCTTCTTCAAATCAGATTCGAGCCTTTCCTTCTACTTCGCTGCAGATGCTCCTTGTCATTAGTAGTAGTAGTTCACAGTGGTAAGCTTTCTCTCTCTCTCACCCCTTTATTTGTGGGCTTGGAAATTTGAACAAAAGCCTAACAAGTGGAAATCAATATTAATTGGGAGAAAACGACTTCAATAGAGTTCAAACGGACCTCCTACTCTGATAACATGTTAAATCACCAATTCACCAAAAAGTTTAACCTAATAGGTTATGGTAAATTTAATTATATCAACACCAATAGTGATAACCAACTTAAGATACAAAACATGCCCCCAAGAAGACAAACTAGGTCCTACTAAAAGGGAAACATAAAGACACCCACTAACGGCTAAGTAACAACGACTAATTAATTTGCATTTGATGAATTTCTTCTTTTACGCCTCCTAAAATATGTTTTCATAATCGGGCCCTAATAGAGTTTGTGATAGATAAATTAGTCTACCAACAAATCTTTGTTACCTCTGAACATCCACTTGGGTGCCTTGAGCGATGTCTCCTAGCTTCTTGTTTGCATCAATGGGGGTATCTGCTAGTCGACAACCACTCATGCCCGTATCTTTGAGGAGTTCTCTGACGTATTTTTGCTGAGATAGAGATACCGTGATTCCTTTCTTTGATCTTGCTCCTTCCATTGCCATCTTTTTGTCTCCTTCCTTGGTAGTTTGTTGTATCAACCATCTTTTTGTCAGTTGCCTTGGTAGGTTGTGGTCCATTTTTTTTATTGCTTTTTAGGGTTGATAGTGGGCAGAATTTATTTCAACTGCGAGGTAATCATAAACTCTCAAATCAAAAGCTTGTGTCACAATGGTGGGTGCGACCATCTTTCGGGTGATATGGTTTGAATGCAATAGAAGAACCTTTGCTGGTGAAGAAACGCTTAAGGAGCTGCTGTGGGAAAATGCCATAATATAATGGCTATATGAGCTGTCATAATGGGACATTGTTTTGTTCGTCATCTAACCTATCCTTGTATTTTTCACCAGTACCCAGTAAACTAGATCTTGCATATGATATGTAATTCATCTGTACATTAGTTATGTAATATAAAATTATAGGACTTGAATGCATTGAATTTTATGTGAACAACACCAGGTTTTGAAGAAAGCTGATATGATTCGGAAGAATGCTGTTGAAAGTATTCTGGCAGAACGTGATATTTTAATTTCTGTGCGCAACCCTTTTGTGGTGAGCTTGTCTATTTGGTCGTATAAGTTATCCATTGTTTTCTTTTTCGTTTTATTTTAATAATAAAGTTAATTGTATCAGGTTCGCTTCTTCTACTCTTTTACTTGTCGTGAAAATTTGTATCTCGTGATGGAGTATTTGAACGGAGGAGATCTGTACTCCTTGTTGAGAAATTTAGGTTGCTTGGATGAGGAGGTTGCTCGTGTATATATTGCAGAAGTTGTACGTATATGTTCCTTTTCATCTTTCATTAGTCCTGCAAAGTGAAAACACTTTATCAATATTGCAAATTAAATCTTTGCTTGTTTCTTTAATTTTTCAGGTTCTTGCTTTGGAGTATTTGCATTCACTTGGGGTAGTTCATCGGGACTTGAAGCCTGATAATTTATTAATAGCACATGATGGTCATATTAAGGTAATTATTAGTTATGAATATGTTTACTCTAATAACCTACTTAGGGTGGGTTTATCAACTTCCACATGGTTCGCCATTTAAAAAGTTGATGTAAACTCCAAAAGAAAAAGCCCCCTGAGAATGCGAGTATCATATTTTCTTTTTGGGAATGTAATCTGATGTAGGACATGTATTCTTTCCTGTTCTTTTCTTTAACCGATTGGTATCATAATCAATACACAAATACACATATTTATGTATCTATGATATGCATATATATATATATATATATATTTTTTTTTTTCTTTGACAAGGAAACAAAGCAATTTCATTGATATAATGAAATGAAACATTACAAGAGAAAAACACAACAAGAACCACAACCAACAAGAAAACAATAAGCAAAATAAAGACAAACATAAACAAGAAAACTAAAGATTAACAAGAAAGGGGTTCCATGAAAAACATAAATCTGAAACTGAGTAGCCCTCGAAGTCCTTAGAAAGAACACACCAGGAGGACACCTTCATGTGAATGGAATCAAATCTTCGGGCCCAATCCACACCTTTTTCTTCAAAAATTCTCTGATTCCTCTCGTACCAAATGTCTGACAGCAAGGCTTTGACTCCGTTTCTCCATAAGATCCTTTCCTTGGTAGGTAATGAAACTCCAGATAAGAGACCTCAAACATTGTCTAAAACATTATTAGAGAAGGCCCAACTGATATTGAAAGTATTAAACAACTTTGTCCAACACTTTAGCATATTACTACATCGAAAGAAGAGATGGAATGAATATTCCTCGGAATTGTAGCAAAGGCTGCACAGAGGGCTGCAACATCATTGAGGCTTGCTTTTTCTACAAAACTTCTGAAGTATTATGCTTTCCAGCAAATAGAATCCATATCAACACATTCACCTTTCTAGGGCAAAAAAAGCACCTTAGAGCCTGAAACAATGATTTAGCCATAGCCAACCCAAGCCCATAGTGAGAGACTAAGGAACAAACTGAGAAATGACCTGCGGGCTCAATGGAACAATGACTTAGCCATAGCCAACCCAAGCCCATAGTGAGAGACTAATGAACGAACTGAGAAATGACCTGTGGGCTCGATGGACCAATACCTCCAACCCTTCTTTAGTGACATTTTTTGGTCCCTAAGAGATCCCAAAAGGGATACAAGCTCCTCCTCCTCCACCTCCTTCAATTTTCTGCAGAAAGATAAATTCCAAGCTGAAACTTCAGAGTCCCAACAATCAACCACATAACTCTCTCTATTCTTAACGATTAAGAAAAGTGAGGGAAAAGAGAGCTTCCCGGCCATAAGTCCTCCCCCCACCCAAAAAAAAAAAAAAACTCCATGGTCCTTCACAATAACAGGAAAGAGATCGCCATTCCTCCCACAAGAATTTCCTCTCCTGGTAATGATTAGGTCCGTAAAAGTTGGATATCCAAAAACACTTTCCTTGAAGAGAATATGCATTAACGGAGATAGAGTAACCCCCTTTCAAAACCTCTTTAATCGAAACTTTAAGCTCATCCCACATCACCAACATACCTCCAGACCTACCAAATGCCTCTACATGCGCCCAATAGATGTCTCTTGAGCTTCAGATTGATCTTATCACATTGTCATCCACAACCATGAACTTAGTTTCCTGAATGAAAACCAAATCAGGGCAAATTTGCTGAAGAAATCTTTTGAGGCTGATTTTCTTTGAACTATCCCCCAACCCCCTTGTATTTCCTGACAAAATTTTCATTTTGAAGTCAAGACAACTTGTCTTGGCACGACTTCTTTGAGTTGCAATCTGCTAGCTTTTAATAACTTGTTAAACCGTACTAATTCAGCCGGACACTCAGGACCTTCCTTAATAACTTCCTTTCCCAACTGAGCTAGAGAAGCTTCCAAATCAAAGAACTTCTGAAGATTGGTTGCAGAGGAAGCAATTTCCACTTCTCTATGCTTCAAACTTTTTGCAATTTTTAAATCAGGGCTGCTCAAAGCCTCCACCGAGCCTGATACCGAGGACCCCAAGACCGAGGAGGGATAGAGAGAGCCCTGTTTTAACGGAGAAGGGGGCTGGAAAACAACCTTAACATCAACCACATTATTCGACCCAAGATGCCACTCCTCAACATTAATTAGTGGGGTGAACTTATAACAGACTAGATGTTACCTGAGTTTCCAAAGTTCCACGAGCAGGCTGCTCTAAGAAATACGGGAAGTTTTCATCTAAATGACCTTCCAAATTCAAAGCCAATACTCTCCCACCCCTTCTTGAATAATATTTCCCACTGAAAACGTCTTTAACTTCCCTAACACTGATCGGTTTCATAGAAGAAAAAAGAGACTCACCATTCACCGAATCAAAATCTTGCAAATGATTAACTCCCGAATCTAGGCCCCTCGGATCCTTCTCTACGCGGTGTTGCTGATCAGGTGAGAACAAATCAACCCAATTTCGTTGCTTTGATAGGGAGGGGGTGCTTTGATGAGAACCTCTATTCGTGTTCTCCTTGCAGCCGTTGGACTCCCCTGAAATTAACTCCACCAGTCCCGAAGAGTCCTTAATCAATTCATTATTTATTTCTAAAACGTGATCTTGAACATTTTTTTCTCAATTAGGATCTGCAGATTCATGAACCACAACAACCTCAGAATCCCCAGATACAACGGATCCTTCCACCTCTTTAGTCGCAACAACGCTTCTTAACTTTGAAGCCAAAGAGTCATCGAGCCTTACTCCCTCTTCCAAGGAACCAACCATCGAATCTGCTCCCATTTCATTGTCTATTACTTGTTGAATTCTGGCCAAGTCAATGGGATTGGTAAGATCCTTCAGAGTCAAGGGACCCAACAACCTAGCAGGAGGAGAAGTAGCCCCCAACGCTTCAAATTTCTACTGAATGTCTCCAACAACTGGATCCACAATAGGAATTGAATTCGGCCAAAAGCCACAGTTGAATTCGGCCAAAAGCCACAGAGGTTTAGAGATACCTTTATTTTTGCCCTTGATACCTCTATGAAGTTTAGAGTGTCGAAAGAAATATCTTCAAGTCCTCCAAAATAGTATCCGATCCCTTTGAACACTTCTCTCCTCGAAAGTCTCAAAGGTAGATTATCAATTGCAAGCCACCCTCCATAGCCAATCATAACTGAAAGGGAACTATGGAGTTTGTCTCCTCCCATTTTTCAATCTTTAGATGAAGATTGTGAATTATTTGCCATTGCCCACCATTCATAACTAAAGGTTCATCCCCAAAGAGAATCATAGCCTTGTCACTCATGAAGGGATTTATTTGTAGGCTAGTCTGCAAGGCACTCTTGATCACATTCTAGCTTACATGTGCAAACAACCGAGTCACAATCCATATTCTACCAAAGTCGACAACAACAACATCCTGAGCCTTGCGAATCCATTGCCCACCCTGATATACCTCATTAGCCCTCTTGTTCCCTTTAACCGAAGGGAGAGTCATGAAGAGGGAATCGATTCTTAACCCCTTATCTACAAACTTACCTGGCGGGTTTATGCTAACTGAAGGGGAGGAGAAGAGAGCATTTGATCGAAGGAAATCGTCCAACATATCTCTAAACACCGCCCAACCAGTGGAGAAGGAGCCAAATGGCACCGTGAAAACCTGGCAACCCCTTGACGCGGGCCAAAGCATACCCTCCGCGACCCAACCAAATCTTTTCCTAACCTTAAATAGCCCGAGTGTAGCGGTATCATCCTTGAATTTTCTCCTTTCAAAGAACGATTTAACACCAACAACCATATCCACAAACTAGCCATGGAGTCGCTTCACGTGATCGAAAGACACATGAATCGGGTGGTTGGAACCCCCCTCTTGTATTTAGATAGTAGTCGAGCCTCCTCAAATACTAAATCCATTGCCCCAATATGACAACAACTCTTCTTCATTAAAGAATTTGAAACCCCTGGAGGAATCCTGTCAGATGGGGTCGACTTCATTGGGGGAATCCTATCGCATTCCATTGGACCTTTGAAGCCGAAGGGTCACCGAAGCGGGATAGGATTGGGCGAAAGAAAGGTGTGGAGAACATCGACGTGGAGGCGGGGGAACGAACGGAGACGCCGACGAGAAGCGGAGGGGACAATCGGAGGTAGTAGGGTGCCGACGAGGGGGCAGAGGAACGATCGGAGGCGGTAGGGTTAGGCGAGGGGAGGAGAGAGAAGAGAGAATCGGGGAGATCAAGCTTTTTTTTGATATATTCATTTCTTGATATTCATTTTTGATATGCATATTTATGTTAGATGTATGTGTTAGGCCACCGATTATATCAGTTTATTAGAGAAGGGGTAAAAAAGGAATTGTACATAATAATCGATTGGAGAGAGAGATTGTTTGTGGGAGTGAGTGCAGAGGGGATTGAATGGGCCCACTGTCTTTTCTTTATATGCTGTATTTTGTTCTTCTTTCGGCAATCTATTTTTGGTGATTGTTTGGTAGGAGCCAAGAGGGAGTAAGGGGAGCTTACCAACCCTCTCTTATAGGTTGGGTATGTTGTATTTCCTTGGAGCATATTTCCTCTAAATATTATCAATAGTAAGAGAGATCCTTACATATTAGTATCAAAGCATCGATTACTTGGGAGTAAGAGTGAAAATGGCGCAAAGGAGAATAGAAGATAGATTGGACTTGGCAGATCAAAAGCGTGAAGAGTTGAAAACAGAGTTTGAAGGTATTCAAGAGAAGGTGTTGAGAATACTAGCTATCAAAGAGAGTCTTACCTCGCTATCGAAGTCGGTAGCCCTGCGTGTGTCAGAATTAGCGCGTGTCCATTTGCGCATGGGGGGAACGAAAAACGACACCTGCGGGTTTACAAATCCCTAATGACACAAAACTCTTATTGCCCTAGAAAGACCTAGAACTCTGATGCCATGTCATTGTGAGACCAAATACGAGAAAATCTGGTATCATTCTATGTTATAGAGTCAAATATATGTAGGGATACATAGAAGCCTTAAACTAGTTATCGTAAAATTGCAATAAAGGACAAAAGACTAGTAAGCTCGTAAATCTTCATATATATATATATATAAACAGTAATAATTTGGGAGGTCTTTATGTGGGATTAAGGCTTTTCTCTTTAGTCTACCTTTGATAGGCTTGTTCATGTTTTTTTTTTTTCTCTTTTCATATCTTCTTTATCTTTCAACGAAAAATTCTTTTCTTAGAAAAACATACATTTCATTACCATCAATGAAATTTTTTCTTCTCATAAAAAAAAGAAATAAAAACAATACTTCGTTACTTACTGTAGTTATTTTGCTTCAAGCAGCTGACAGATTTTGGGCTTTCCAAGGTTGGTCTTATCAACAGTACTGATGATTTGTCTGGACCAGCTGTTAGCGGTACAACTCTTCTTGGGTATGACGAGCCTACAATGTCTGCTTCTGAGCATCAACAAGAAAGAAGGAAGAAGCGTTCTGCTGTTGGCACACCTGACTATTTGGCACCAGAGATACTATTGGGAACTGGACATGGTTCGTTTTGACCTTTTTTTTGTCCATTAAGGTGGTATTGTAATCTTCTATCTGTCTTGAGCTTTTGTTTTTCTTTCTATTTTTTGATCCTTCTTTAACTAACTCATCAAGTAAGTATAAAACTTGAAGTACGTGAAAGTTTTTCTAGTTTGTTGCTAATATTTCTATGACGTGAAGTTAAATAATAAGAATGTTGATTATAATTGCAAATTATATTTTACTGCTAATAAAAATGTCTAATCTGGATTTTCTTCCTTGTTCTATCTGTAGGTGCCACAGCTGACTGGTGGTCTGTCGGGATTATTTTATTTGAACTAATTGTTGGAATTCCACCCTTCAATGCAGAGCATCCCCAGGTTTAATTCTGCCGTAAAATATGTCTTCTTACTATTTTTCCTCTTTTCAGTTGGATCCTTTCAGTGGCCAACAAGATGTGGGGTGGGTTGTTCTTCTACCGATCACTCTTTTTTGGGTTGCATCGAGGTCTTCACATATTTAGATTATATAGATCTCTTTCATATGGGTTAAGATGGATTAGTTCATTGGTGGAAACTTTGGTGAGAGGAATCTCTCTCTTTCCTAGTCGCCTTCACCTAGATGTTAACTGAACAATTCCGGCCACCATGACTACCTTGGTCCGACAACCCCTTCCTCCTTGGAACTATTCCACCCGTTCAGTCTTAATTGGTCGGAAAACTTTTTCCATTGCTTTTGATGAATCTTCCCGGGGAAGTAGAGCCAAAGTTACAGAAGTTGGAAGACACTCCACTCATTCTCTTTCACTCTCTTGGCAATCCCTCAAATGGCTAGCTTCATCCTTTGAATCTCTTTACCGAGATCCTTGCTCTTATAAATTTTTCAAGAAACATCAAACGCCAAGTGACACTTTTTGGTTTGAAAAATTAAGCAACAAATTTGGTTTCTATGTGGAATTTACTCAATTGTGTCATTCTGGTGAGAGGAAGAAACTCCTTATTCCATCCGAGGATAAGAAACAAGGTTGGTTCTCCTTCCTCTCTCTTATTTCAGATTACCCTGGGAAGGCACACAAACGTGTCGATATCGCACCAAACTCCTTCTGTAATGCCGTAAAAAAATCCTCCCTCCCTATTGGTAAGGCATAAATTGGCGAAGCCACAAATTTTGGACCCTACTGACCGATCAACCACCATCTCTTTAGCTCCGACAATTTTGGAAACAGACTCTTGGCCGAACATCTGTATTGCGATCCAACAAAATTTTTCACCACGATGCAATATTAATCCTTTTCAAGATAACAAGGCATTGATCCATCTTTATGATCCAACAATTTCTGCACACCTGTGTAAAGACTTTTCTTGGCAAATGGTGGGTGAATTCAGGATAAAATTTCAAGCCTGCGGTACTCACTCTCTCTAATGCACGACAGGAAGATAATCTCATACGGGTGATGGATTGATGTTTTGGATCTTCCCATCACTCTTTGGAATGAGGATCAGAGGATGTTTTTAGGTTCATTGGTGATCAGTGTGGTGGTTTAACCATACAGAGAGATGGTTGAATTTAGTTGCGGCACGCCTGAAGGTCAAAGTGAATAAAACTGGGTTTTTACCTACAATGGTGGTTATCCCAGAATACATCGCCGGCGAAGCCATCACAGTTCAGATCAGGGCGTTTTCGGCGACCCCTCGGGGAGAGACAATTAATGGCCGAACGGATGTCATGAAAGTCTTTAATGTCGTTGAAGGTAATTCCCATAATCCACGTGATTTGAATGGTTTAAAAGGCAAGAAAATTATTTCTGGAGAATCCTGCTAAGCCCCTTCCAATTCCGTCAATATTGACTAAACAAAATCTACCTTCCATTATTCCCGAGGACCCCACCAATCCATTTTCACCCAATCTCACACAACCTTCTTTCTCCACAGTACCTTTTGCAGATGGACCCACCAATTCCACTCTTCATTTCGGGACTAAAGGGTAAACTTCATTGGAAAAACCCATTTTGCCCTTGACTACATCTGACACAGAAGCCTACCTCTCTTGCCCTTCTTCAATCAAATCGAGCCATGAAATTGTTTTCCAACCAAAGCCTTTTGACCCTACTGTGTTTGGTGACAATCCATCCATTGCTTCTACCCTTCCTCTAGACTTTCTTCCACCAATCCCTTGTGATATTCAGTCACCACAGGCTTCTACTGAACCTTTGTTGGAGTCATCGAGGCCTTCTTCTGCCTTACAAGCTCTTCCCCCCACCTCTCTCCCCATTGATTTTTGTGACATTGCAAATTACCTCACAACACATGGTTTGTGTATTTTGGCCATTCCTCCTTTACCTCCATTTTCTAAAAAAAATCATTTACTGCAGTCGGCAAGACGAATAAATTGCATAGGGAATTACAAAACTTGAAATCTGATGTTCATTATGATAAGTCAGTAACCTTGACCCTTATGGAGGGTTCCTCGTAAGACCAATGAATTTGTATGTTGGAATGTCAGAGGGTTGAGTTCCTGGAGAAAACAAGCTTTGATTAAAAATCCATTATCTAGCAAAATCTGGGCAAGAGACTAAACTATCTTCAGTAGATCAACACTTGATCAAATCTGTTTGGTTGGGCAACCCTTAGTTGGTGGAATCTTAATTTTTTGGAGTGAGCCGGACTACACAATCAAAGAAGTCATAAAGGAATGGCACTTTACTTGGTCCAACACACGTTATCGTTCTCTTCTGGACAAGTTTCTAATTATTGAAGGATGTTTCAACTAGTTTGGCTCGGTTTCTCTTAGACGTTTTTAGCTCGAGTTACATCTGATCTTATTCCACTTGCACTGTTTTGGGTAGCATTGTTTGGGGATCTTGTCCCTTTCGTTTTGAGAACTCTTGGCTTCAGATTGCCTCGTTTAAGGAGGTTGTTTCAGATTGGTGGATTCAAAATCATACAGTAGGTTGGCCTGGTCATGGTTTGATGCTGAAATTTATAGGGGACTAGGAAGATCATTTGACTTGCTCTGGTTTGTGTCTTTCTCTGGAATCTCTGGATTGAGAGGAACAAGACGACTTTTCAGGGATGTTTCATCTACTTTTGATCGTTTTATGGAAAATGTTCTTTTTAATGTCTTTTTATGGATTAAGGATGTTTCACCTCTTTGCCTTTTCGTCCCTTCTTTTTATTTGTAATTGGCAGTCTTTCTTGTAACGCAACTTTTGGTGTTTGGAGTTCCCTCCATTTCATTTATCAATGAAATTGTTTCTTATATCAAAAAAAGTAAATCTCTTTCATATTATCTTTCTCATTTGTTTTCCTTTTTTCTTTACTTTCACTTCATTCCCCGACCTATTTTATTTGGAATTGGTTATTTGAAATTAAAGTTTCAAGTTCCTTGCATGAAAATAAAGTTTCAAGCGAGGATTTGATCCTGCCCAGATTATGATTAGTCGTTAATTCAATCTTGTAAAGAAGAGGATAGGTTGAATACAGATGCTAAAATTAGAAAATGTGGTTTGGGTGATGGATATGTTGACCACAGAGGGACGTGTTAAGGGAAGGTATCAGTGAAGGCAAATTGAATCATTTAGTCAATTGAGGGATTGTCTCATTACCCGTAGAAAATGTGGTTTGAGTGTTGGGCAATACGAGGAGAAGAAACGAGGGAATGTTGGTCCAATGACTCTTGAAATTTTCATTTGAATGAAATGAAATGTAGCCTCGTTGATTCACAAAAACTAAATGAAGGGCTTCTCATATTAAACCTTGGAATACAATTGCAAAGTTAAAGAATATATTCGTACCCATTCCAAAATTGTCTTGGGTACAAGGGAAAAAATAAAATTCCAAAAGGATTCATGGTTCGGAGATATACCACCGCTGGTGAGTTCTACCCATTTCTCAATCATTGTTGAACCAAGGGAGGCTGAAGTTTTTGAATTTGGTGTTAAATTACGATTGAATCATAAAGTTTAAACTAATGCATTATGGTAATTTGATTTCTTAGCTCACTCCCTCACTTGTGAGATTGGAAATTATCACAATGCTTAACAAGTGATTGTCGATATTAATTGAGGAGGAAATAATGTTACAGGAGTTTGAAATCACATTACGTCACTATTGAACCCAAAACCTAAGTTTATATGAAGGTTTCAGCGAGTTTTGTGAAAAAGGGAAAAGGAAAAGTGCTTCCTAGTACAATTATGGATTATGAAGGAGCTTTCATGGAAGGAAGACAAACTTGGTTCAGGTGTTGATTGCTAACGAGGCTATTGAAGACTATATGAAAAGGAAACAAGAAGGTATCATCTTTAAGATTGGCTTTAGAAAGCTTATGATCATGTTGATTGAAATTTTCTAGACAAAGTCCTCTGGTAGAAAGGTTTTGGGTTTAAGTGGAGGTCCTACATTTGGAGCAGTGTCAGATTGGTGAACCTTTTGATCTTGATTAATGGGAAACCCAAAGGTAAGATCTTGGTGTCTAGGGATCTTAGATGAGGTGATCGTATTTCTCTTTTCGTCTCTATCTTTGTTGTTGATGCTCTCTTTTCCTCTTTATCTTGGTTGTTAATGCTTTCTGTAGGTTGGTGTCTATAGTCGTGGATAAAGAGTTATCAAGGGATATAATTGTTAATTGGAATGGGCTTTTGTCATTCTTCAAAGTTGTGCTAGGTCTTAAGATTATGTGGGGTAAGAATGTGATAGGATTCTATCCTTTTAGTATTGAATTGTCGATAAAAACCTTGCCCGAAGGCTACAAACTACCCAACCGATTCAAGAGGGCTGGTGTCCCTCTCCTAACCTAATTTGGTCTCTGCAAATTCTGAAAACCAAAAACATGTCTTCCCCACGAAAAAGGAAGATATACTCCCATACACTCAACAAAAACTTTTCTCTCTCTCCGGGTCCTCACTGGCTCACACGATCGTTGGCTCTAACTAACTCTTTGGTGAATTTCCTTTCCTGCCCCTCCTTTGATACACCTTTTCGATTGGAGGTTTATCATTACCCCCGAGCTGCCAGAAAACCTTGTCCTCAAGGTTGGAGTGAGGAAATTGTTGCTTGAAATCTACAATATTCTCCCACGTTGCTTCATGTTTTGGCAGCCCTTTCCAGCTGATGAGTACTTCTTTCTCTCTTGTTTGATCATTTATTCGATAAGCATAGATTTCATTGGGTTCAGCAATCCATTCGAACTCATCAGTCAACTGTGGAGTTTCTGTTTTGACCTCATGGTGCTCTCCTACTGCCTTTTTCAGCTGTGAGATATGGAAGACCGGAAGAATGGATGCGTGATCAGGTAATGTCAGTTTATAAGCCACAAGACCCACCTTTTCTTCAACACAGTAAGGACCATAAAATTTAGCAGACAACTTCTCATTTCTTTTCTTCGCAAGTGATGCTTGTCTATATGGCCGGATCTTCAGGAACACCCAATCCCCCACCTCGAATTTCAATTCTCTCCTCTTTTTGTTGGCAAACTTTTTCATTCTTCCTGTGCTAACCTCAAATGAGTTTTCAACACATCTATCATGGTATCCCTTTCCATTAGTTGGCGTTCTACTGTATCATTTGATGTCTTCACTTCCCCATAGGACACGATTGGTGGGGTTGGTCGCCCATACACAGCTTGGAATGCCGTCATGCCAATCGAATTATAGAAGGTGGTGTTGTACCAAAACTCAACCCAACATAACCATTGCACCCACCGCTTAGGCTTCTCATTACAAAAGCACCTTAGGTATGTTTCCACGCATCTATTAACCACCTCTGTTTGACCGTCTGACTGGGGATGGTATGCGAAGCTTTTGTGTACTCTGGTGCCCTGCACTCTAAACAATTCAGACCAAAAACAACTCAGAAAGATTTTATCTCTTCCTGAGACAATGGATCTTGGGAAGCTGTGTAGTTTGACTATCTCTTTGATAAAGACCTCGACTACTTTCTTGACTGTGAAAGGGTGCTTGAGTGCTACCAGGTGAGCCATTTTGCTCAATTTGTCCACCACAACCAAAATGGCATTATGCCCTCCAGCTGTTGGTAGTCCTTCCATGAAATCCATCGATATGTCTTCCCAAATTCGCTGTGGTATTTCTAAGGGCACCAATAATCCCGCCGGTGAGGTTTCTAGGCACTTGTTTCTTTGGCACACCCCACATTCCTCCACGTACGTTTTAACATCTGTTTTCATCCCTTCCCAATAAAGATCTCTAGTCAACCTTTTATAAGTTCGCAGAAAGCCAGAGTGACCCACAAGAATTGAATCATGGTTGGCATGAAGAATCATGGGTATCAGGGTAGAGGTTTTTGGTATCACTAACCTGTCTTTATAACGCAAGCATCCTTGCCTTAGGGAATACTTAGGCACACTGTCACTATCTTCCCTCAATTGTTTACAGAGCTGTTGCAAATTGGTGTCGTCTGCCACCTCTCTTTTGATCACCTCAACATCAAGTATCATAGGTACTGATATGTGCGTTAATTGAGTGGTTGTTGGTATCCTGGACAAAGCATCCGCAACCTTATTCTCCAGACCCGACCTATATTGTAATTCGAAGTCGTATCCAAGTAATTTGGCAATCCATAATTTGGCAATCCATCTTTGATATTCTGGTTGTATGACCCTCTGCTCTAATAAGATTTCAATGCTCTTTGATCTGTTTTCACCACAAAACGTCTTCCCAACAAATATGGGCGCCATCTTTGGATTGCAAACACTATGGCCATAAGTTCTCTCTCGTAGATGGATTTTGTTTGAGCCCTGGCTGCTTAGGTCTGACTATAATAAGCAATGGGCCTCTTTTCTTGGGCTAGAACCGCTCCCAGACCTGTCCCAGATGCATCTGTCTCAACTTCGAAGGGTCTATCGAAATCGGGTAATACTAACACTGGCAGAGTCACCATGACCCTCCTTAGCTTGTTGAAAGCTTCAGTTGCTTCCTCATTCCATTTGAAAGCCCCTTTCTTTATTAGTTGAGTCATAGGTGCTGCGATAGAACTATAATTCTACACGAATCTTCGATAATAGCCTGTTAGGCCTAGGAAACTCCTCAATTCCCCGATGTTTTTAGGAATGTGCCATTCCCACATCACCTTCACCTTTCCACTGTCTGCTTCTACGCCATCCTTGGATATCCAATGCCCTAGATATTCAATCTTGGATTGAGCGAAATGACATTTTCCTCGGTTAGCATAGAGCTGTTTCTTCTGTAATACCTCAAACACCAATGACAAGTGCATTAAATGTTGCTCATAATTCCTACTATATATGAGAATTCCATCAAAGAATACTAACACAAACTTACGTAGGAATGGTTTGAATATCTGATTCATGAGTGCTTGAAATGTGGACGGGGCATTGGTGAGCCCAAATGGCATTACTACGAATTCGTAGTGTCCCTCATGAGTTCGGAAGGCCGTCTTTTCAATGTCTGGTTCGTGTACTCGAATCTGGTGATACCCCAATTTCAAATCGACCTTGGAGTATATCTCAGATTCGTGTAATTCATCCAATAGCTCCTCAACTACCGGGATAGGAAATTTATCAGGTATGGTCACGTTATTTAAGGGTCTATAGTCGACAGAGAAACGCCAACCACCAACTTTCTTCTTTACTAGGAGTGCAGGGCTGGAATAAGGGCTACTACTCGGTCTGATAACCCCACTTGCAAACATTTCATCGACCAATCTCTCAATTTCTCCCTTCTGTATTTGGGCATATCGGTAGGGTCTCACGTTCCCAGGGTTAGTCCCCTCTTTCAAATGTATATGGTGGTCTATTTCTTTTCGTGGATGCAACTTCATAGGCCACTGAAAGATGTCTTGGTTGGTATCCAACAAACTACTGATCGCCAGGTCTAGATCCTCCCCTTTCTCACTCTCCCCTGCCTCCTCGTTTGTTACTCTGGCCTCTAAAGTTTTGAGTTCCACCAAAAAGCCCTGGTCAAACTCTTCCCAAGATTTCATCATTTTCTTCAAGGATACCTTCGATTTAGTTAAGCTCGGGTCTCCTTTCAGAGTGATTATCTTGTTGCCCATCTCAATCTTGATTGTTAGTGAGGGCCAGTGTATATTCGTTTCTCCCAAACTATTGAGCCATGTCATGCCCAACACCACGTCATTTCCCCCAAGCTTGAAGGGTAGAAAACTCTCCACAATCGTCAGCTCACCGATATTCACCACCACATTTTTGCACACTCCCTTTCCTTTCACGGCTTCACCTCGCCCCAAAATCACCCCATAGTTAGTCGTCTTTGACACAAGCAAATGGAGTTCCTCTACTACCTTGTGAGCTATGAAATTGTGGGTAGCTCCACAGTCAATTAACACGATTACCTCCTTGTTCTCTATTCTCCCTCATTTTTATCGTGCCTGGAGGATTGAGTCCCACCACAGAGTGGAGCGATAACTCTGCAGCATCAGCTTCTTCTTCCTTTTCCTTCGCTTCTTTCTCCCCCACATCTTCAATAATTTCCAGCTCTTCTCCATTGGCTTGCACCAACATCGTCCTAAATTCCTTTGCATTGCACTTATGCCCCACCGTATACTTCTCATCACACCTGAAGCATTGGCCCCGAGCTTTTCTGTTCTGGAATTCGGCATCAGATAGCCTCCTTTGGGGTCCTTCCCTTCGTGGATTAGCTGCTGAGCTTCCTGTTAGGGCGATAGTTCGGGTCGCCACTACCTCTCCAGCCTTATTCATCTCTTTCGTTCCTCCACCTGACGGTTTTGGATAGTTGGGTGCCTCTTTCCCTCTACTCGACGTGGCAAGCTCCTTCTCTCCTCCTCTTGCCTCTTCATAGTCTTCAACCATCTAGGCCATCTCCATCAATTCATCCAACCCCTTGGCTCGAGCCTTCAGCACTTCCGCTCTCACTACCGGCTTAAACCAATTAAGAAATGTGTTTTCCAGAACGTCTTTCGCCACCTTCGGAAGAGGCGCCATCAACCGTTCAAACTCTTGGCAGTACGCCGTTACCGTGGTCTCCTGTCTCACAACGAGTAATCTTCCCAACACGCTCCCCTGTTTTGCCTTTCGGAACCTCGTGAGTAATTGCAACTTAAGGTCTTCCCAATCGGCAAAAGGTTCCCGCTCTTCCTTCGCACGAAACCAGTTTAATGCAATTCCCTCGAAGCTGGTGACTACAACCGTCATCTTCTCTGAATCGGTTAATTTGTGTATTTGGAAATATCTATCGACCCTGAAAAGCCATGAGTCCGGGTCCTCTCCTCCGAAAACTGGCATTTCAACCTTCTTAAACTTGCTTCGATCGCTCCCCAACTCTGTTTTCGTCATGTCCTCTTCTCGTATTGCGACTATGGTTCCTTCTCCTCCCACTGTCCGTTTCGATGAGACAGTATCCCCCATCGATGCCTTCTGTTCTTGTTCCGAACTCTCTCCCTCTGTCGTAAATGAAGCGCGAGTCCTCATTCCGGCAATATTTGTTACCAACTTCAGCATTGTTTTCGATATGGATGCCAGACTCTCTTCGATGGTTCGAATTTTCATCACCATTTCCTGAACTTGCTCCATATCCGTCTTCAATTCTTCCCTTTCCTTATCGACCAAGTCCATCGTCTCTTCCATTCTTCTCTGTGTCATCTCGATAATCTTGCCCAGGTGAGGATGCTCTGATACCAATTTGATAGGATTCTATCCTTTTGGTATTGAATTGTCGATAAAAAGCTTGCCCGAAGGCTACAAACTACCCAACCGATTCAAGAGGGCCGGTGTCCCTCTCCTAACCTAATTTGCTCTCTGCAAATTACTGGAAACCAAAAACATGTCTCCCCCCTCCACGAAAAAGGAAAATATACTCCCTTACACTCAGCAAAATTTTCTCTCTCTCCTTGGTCCCCACTGGCTCACGTACTCCCCCACGATCGTTGGCTCTAATTAACTCTTTGGTGAATTTCCTTTCCTATCCCTCCTTTGATATACCTTTTTGATTGGAGGTATATCAGAATGTTGTCATGGGTATTAATTGTGATCCTACTAAGCTGAGATCGTGGGCTTCCTTGGTGGGTTGTGACGTTAGTAACTTTCATACTACCTCCCTTAGGCAATAACCCTAAGAGTGTTTCCTTTTGGAATGCAGTGCTGGAAAAGGTTCAAACCGTTTGTTTTTTCTGGGAAAAAGGACGTTCTATTCTAGGGTGGAAGACTAACTTCTATTCAATCATAGTTGTGGAAATCCAACTTATTTCATTTCTATATTTAGAACCCTTGTTGTGGTGAGCAAAAGCATGGAGAAAATTACGAGGAATTTCTAATTGGAAAGAGGGAGGGGGGGTCGCATCTAGTTAATTGGGAGGTAGTCTTAAAACTGTTTAAGCTTGGCAAAAAAGGCATTGGGAACCAGAGTCGGCAGTCTCGAGCCACTCTCACCTATGCAAATCTATGCAAATCTAAGGATAATCCGAATAAACAGGAGTTCATAGAACGCTCAGGATTAAGATCGAGTTACCTAGGTTATCGTATGAATATTGTCAGTTAAGACAGTAAACGAAGTTATAAAGTCTAAGTGACTATTTCGCGGTCCAGTCTGATGCAAACTCATTGCATAGGATGCCCCCACTCACATGTCTCCACATGAACGATTTTGGATCACATCGTTTGTACTCTACAAAGTGGGCCGCGTCCATAGTGTCCCCAGGATAAGGTACCCAACCCTATCCTTATACTATTGACCGTTTTGGCTATAACTTGAACTTGATCCACTTCTATGTCACACATAAAGTTCAAGTATTCATCCTATTGCCAAGGGTTTTTTATTGGATTAAGGTTACACAATACACAATTCACTTTATTCAAAAACATTTTTACTGAATAAATCTCAATAACATCTTTATTGCAAAATAGAATATACATTCAATTTACAAAACTACGAGCTTTAGGACATAAAACCCAACATAGTGAACAAATATGGTACACCCCCTTTCTAATGGGTGTATGCCTATGAGGTTAGGGGCTTCTCTAAATGTCCTTGGAATGCTATTTCATTGGGGTTTCTACTTTTCTTGGTTTTTCTTGAATGGTGTATCGAGGATGGAATAAAGATCTATTCATTAGAAGATTCTGGGTGGGAGATAAACCACTTTGTTCTTTGTTTCCTCAATTATACCATCTTTCAGATAAGAGGCTGCACTTTGTAGCCTTTATTCTTACGTCTCTAGACTCCTCTTTGTCATCTTCTGTCTTTGTGATTTTATTATTCTCCGACAGTTTGAGAAGTTGTGGAGTGGCGACTCTGCTTTTGTTGATAGGTGACTCTTTTGTGAGGCTGGGAAGGAGGGACTTTCGTGTTTAGTCCCCCGATCCTTCAGGGGTTTCTTTCCTAGCTTCTTTTCCATATGCTTGTGTCCCTTCTCCCTCTCCTAGTGCTTTCACTTTTTCCTCTAGTTTGGAAGGTTGAGATTTCCAAAAAGATCAAATTCTTTACATGACAGGTTCTTCATGGGAAAGTCAATACCTTAGACTGTGTTCGAAAGCACTTCTCCTTTGTGATTGATCCATAGTAGTGCTTTCTTTGTCATCGAGCGATGGATGATTTGGATCATATTTTTCGACCATTGTTAATTCGCCATGGTAGTTTGGAGGTGTTGTTGGGTTCGTTTGGGGTTTGTTGGGTTTGGAATAGAGACTGTTCTTCTATGATTTAGGAGACTTTCCTAAATTCTTCTTTTCGAGATAAAGTCCTAAGACACACGCAGACACATATCTTTGCTATTTTTTTGTTTGTGGCTAGGGAGGTATAGTAAGATTCTTAGGGGTGTGGAGAGACTTGCAAGTGAAATTTGGGGTATTGTGCATTTTAATACCTCGTTTTGGGCATTGGATTGGTGTGCTTTTCTTGTAGTTTGAGACTCCTTTTTGGTGGGGTGGGCTTTTTTTGTATGTAATCTTTCATTTCTCTCATGTGGTATGTTATTTAGAATTCCATAATTTATTTTATACATTCTTTGGTTTAATTGTGCTCAACTCTATTTCTTTTGTACAGACTATATTTGATAACATTCTCAATCGTAAGATCCCTTGGCCTCAAATACCTGAAGAGATGAGCCATGATACTCAAGATTTAATTGATCGGTGAGAGAAACATTTTTTATTATTTTCGAATTTCAATTATATTCTTTTGGTTTCTTTTTTTATTTGATTACATCCAAATTTACGTCACCAGCAAAGGTTGCTCATCGTTCTTTCTATGTTTTTTTAATAGAGGTTATTCTAGGGAGGAATGGGAGTAAGATAGGAGAAGGGAAAATGGTTGGGGGGGGTGGGGGGTTGTAAGGTATCCAATTCTATCAACCTGTAATTCTAACCAGAATAACAACAAACACTGCACACAATAATATGGATCAACCTCCAATGTTGAGAGTTCTTCAATATAGAGATATTCTATTGATAAATTTACAAAAGATAAAAGGAAGATAACAACATTCCCAACAATTCGAGATGTTGGTCTCTCCCATAGACAACTTGTCCACAAAATACCTATTAGTATTGATATACTTAAATTTGCCATAACCTATCCACTTAAGCTTTTGGGTTAATTGGTGATTTACATGGTATCAGAGTAGGAGGTCCTGTGTTCGAACCCTGGTGAAATCGTTTTCTCCCAATTATTGATGTGCACTTGTTAGGCCTTTGTCAAATTTCTAAGTCCACAAGTGTGAGGGAGTATTTGATTTTCACTTGTTGGGTATTTGTTCCAATTTCTAAGCCCACAAGTAAGAGAGAGTGTTAGTATTGATATAATTAAATTTGCCATAACCTATCAGTTTAAGCTTTTGGGTTAATTGGTGATTTACAATACCTAACAAGAAAACATACTACTCAGACCCTGCTAATATCAATACTAATAATCCCCCTCCCCACTACCCTCCATACACTCTCCTCTCATTCCCCTCCGGTGGTCCTCTGCTCATTTTCCTCAATTCCCTTCTTGCCCTTCCTAACATATTTGTTAACAATTAGAGGCCTTACAAGGGAATGCACTAGGACCAACAAATTTATATGTATTATACTACCACGTCAACCCAAAAACACGAGAAGGATTGCACGAGAAAGACAAAAGGGTTCTTCAATCCATGTGCTATAGTAATCATCACTTTAAAAAAGAAAAAGATGGGAAGAAGTAATGGAGCTAACAAAAATGAAAGATGTCCCAACAATCGTCATTGTCTCTTTCCATTCAGATTCAACATTCCTTTCCCGCTAGAATTTTCAAAAATTGTGATGGATGATTTTTCGCAAAGAATTCTGGGGAATTGCAATAGGTGGCAAAAAAATATTAGGATATTTGCAAATCTAACCATAGTTTTTTGAAATTTGCAAATATTGTAAAATTTTTAAATTTGATTTTCTTTTTTTTTAATTATACCATCCCTTAGTGTATCAACAATCTATTTGGTATCCCTTTTATTTTGTTTATCAATTGTATATCAATAACATATATGATATACTTTATATTTCGTATGTGAATAGTATATATGAAATACTTTGGATTTTGTATATCAGTTGTACTCCAATAGTATATTTGATATACTTTATAATTTGTATATAAGTCAATTGATATACCCAATAGTATATCAATATTGATTCAAAATTCATTTCAACTATAACATTGACGTATCAGTAGTCGTCTATACTTGAAATTGCATTTTTGAATGAATATCGAAAATGAAGCATATTAGTACTATATCGTTGATCTATTTTATTTTAGGTATATTTGATTTACTGAATATGAAGTAGTAATATAAACCATGGATAATGTTGAGAACCAAAAATGACTTCACAACTTGATCTCATCACAATTTGAAATATATGAAGGTGAAGGTGAGATTGAAAGAGAGACGAAGCCAAAGAGAGACGGTGAAGGTGATATTTGTGTATCGTGTGTTTATCAGTGATTCAGGGGTTGTTGAAGGGAGTAGGAGTTAGTGAGTTTGAGGAGTTATGAAGTCTATGTTGGGGTATAAAATTGTTTAGTCTAGAGTACTGAAGTCTGTGTTTGAAATGTGTTAAACCTGGAGTTCTGAAGTCTAGATTGATTTTAACTATTTTTTTATACCGTTTATTTTACAATCTTCAAATTTTCATTATTAAAGATTTGTTCTCATGAATTCTAAGAATGAGATTTTTTGTTTTTATTAATTTATATATATTTTACAAATTTCTTAAAAAAAGAATTTTGAACAAAATACTCCCCAACTCCTCAATCCAAACACCCTTTTGAGTTATGAATCTCCTTTCTCAAATACCTGCGTGTTTAAGTATAATGAAGGGAAACAAGCTGAAATGAATGCAATTGAATTAGAAAACTTAGCAAAAATAGGGTATATCAGTAATATATCAATATATAGTTCATTTTAGGTATATTTGATATATTAAACATGAAGTACTGATATATTGTTGATATACTTCATATTAAGAATACCATTCCACTGATATACCATAGTAAAGTATATTAGTAGTATATTAGTCATACACTTTATTTAAGGTCTATCTGATTTATTGATTATGAAACAATGATATATGGTTGATATACTTCATATTAGGAATATCATTCCACTGATATATCAAAGTAAAGTATATCGGTCATATATAAGTAGTATATTAGTGATATACTTCATTTTAGGTATTGTGTTTAATGATAATTCACTGTTATATTATTATTATGAGAAGAAAAGGGTTATTAACGGAAGAAACACCCATTTACAAATAAGGAAATAATTTTTCAGCAATATAAAACAATAAATACAAATATACTAATTAACCAAAAAAGGAAAAATAACAAAAAATAACCAACACTCCTTCTCAAGCTAGTTTGAAGATATCTTCCATCACCAGCTTGTTAGTCATCTTGTCAAATTGTAACTTTGGAAGCCCCTTAGTTAATAAGTCAACAATTTGCTCTGTCGTAGGCAGTATTTTAAAAAGCTCTTTCGGGCGCGCGCCTAGGCGCATATAAGAAGGCACATGCGAGGCGCGCGCCTTCCATGAAGCCCAAGAGGCGCGTGTCACAATCATACTAGAAGAACGTATGTTTGTGAACCTCACAGTGATGAGACGTGCCATGATGCGACCGAGGAGGACGATGCATATCTAACACACCAAGATCGGTGGGCTTGATGGCTAATATGAGAACAAGCGAGATTGGGGCCAATCGTGTTGTCGGAGGGATCGATGTATGGGCGTATGACTCCTCGCCAAAATGATGTACAAGGGAGGAAGACTTAGTATTTCTCATAATATACTATAGGGGGTACCATGGTGTCGACTATCCACCACCCCTGGGCTTGAGGGCCTAAGTGAGTCACCCCGTGACACGTTAGCGTGTCATGGTTGGGGCGAGCGTCACAAGAGAAGTGTCTTAGGCGTTTCCTTTGTAACGAATTTTCAAAGGACAGTGTCGGACGACACAAGTGTGTCGACATTGTGCCCCTTTCCATGGCTTGGAGGTTCAGATATAGGGGTCGTTAGCGGCCAGCGCTCCGAGAATGTCCCGTCAAAGCCAACTCTCGGGAAAGACCGAGTGCAAGTTGACGGACGGGCGACGTGTACGACCGAGTTATATTCCGCTGCATATTTACTTGATGCTTGGTTGATGATTGAAGAACCTCGCCTAAGGTCCGGCGAAACCACAGAGCGTTGCGATCATAGAGATGGGGCAGGAGTTCCCCTTAAGGCTGGCCATGTTCGAGGGATGATTCATGGCGTCGCACGGTGCGAGAGGTGCGACCGTGACAGTGCACACCTCGGGGCTTCTTAAGTTTATTTATTTTTTTCCAGTTTTAATAGTAAAATGTATTGTTTTACTTATTTTAAATATATATTTAAGGCTATTTAGTGAAGAAGAGATTGATATTTAAGGCTTTTGATCTTGTATTGTTTATAATTTATTAGTGTTGTATTATTTCATGTTTTTTAATGGAGTATTTATTGTCTTTATGTTCAAAGACTAATACTGGAACCTTATTTCTTTTACCTATTTTTCTTGGTTAAAACTTAATTTCTTTCCATGAAGGGTTTTTTCTTATTGTGTATTTATACATATATTTTTTTTATATATATAGTGCGCCTTAGAAAAAAAGCCCGCACCTTTTAGTGTGCTTTGCGCCTAGGCTCCAGAGGGCTATTGCGACTTAGTGCGCCTTGAGCTTTTAAAAACATTGGTCGTAGGAAGACAGAGAATGCATATTATTCCTGCATCAATCTTCTCTTTTATGAATTGTTTATCAACTTCATATGTTTTGTTCTATCATGAAGGACTTGATTATGGGCAATAGAAATTGCTGCCTAGTTGTCACATTAAATTTGGATAGATATCTTCTGAGAAAAATTCAATTCTTCGAACTATTGGTCCATATGCCCTCACAAATACCATTGGCTAATGCCCTAAATTCAGATTTGACACTACTTCTAACCACTACACTCTGTTTTTTGCTCTACCAACTAACTAGCTTTCTTTGTACAAAGGAACAATAACCAAAAGTAGATCTTTTATTTGTGGTGCTGTCTGCCCAATCAACATCAATATAGATTTCAACATTAAGATGACCATGCATCTTAAACAATATACCTTTTCTAGGAGTACCTTTCAACTATCTTAGGATTCTACAAACAGATTCAAAGTGAGTTGTCCTGGTACATGCATAAACTGACTTACCATACTAACTGTAAAAAAAATGTCGGTACATGTATGAGACAAGTAAATGAATCTTCCCACAAGTTTTTGATATCTTTATGCCTTTTACCTCACTCTCTGTTGCAACTTGTAATTTTAAATTAGGTTCATTAGGAGTTTCTGCTATTCTGCAACCAAGTAATCCTGTCGTTTCAAGTAAACCAATGATATGCTTCCTTTGATTAAGAAGACCTGAAAATTCTATTCCTAGTAAATACTTTAAACGACAGGTAAATACTAACCGTAAAAAAAATGTCGGTACATGTATGAGACAAGTAAATGAATCTTCCCACAAGTTTTTGATATCTTTATGCCTTTTACCTCACTCTCTGTTGCAACTTGTAATTTTAAATTAGGTTCATTAGGAGTTTCTGCTATTCTGCAACCAAGTAATCCTGTCGTTTCAAGTAAACCAATGATATGCTTCCTTTGATTAAGAAGACCTGAAAATTCTATTCCTAGTAAATACTTTAAAGCTCCTAAGTCTTTGATTTGGGATTCATTAGCTAGTCTTTCTTTCAAGATGGTCAATTCAAACTCGTTATTCCTTGTAATAATAATGTTATCAACGTATACTATTAAGATAACAAGTTTGTCATCTCCCGTATGTTTCTAAACATAGTATGATCTGTTTGACTTTGGAGAAATCCATAATTCATGGTTGCTTTTCCAAAACGTTTAAACCAAGCTCTAGGAGACTGTTTAAAGCCATATAGTGATTTCTCTAACCTGCATAACCTGTTTATCCCAAGATCTTCCTCAAAACTAGGTGGTAAGTTCATAAGCACCTCTTCTCCAAGTTCCCCATTGAGAAAGACATTCTTGACACAAAGTTGATAAAGGGGCCAATTTGCATTGACAATAATAGATAATAGAACTCTAATGGAGTTAATTTTAGCAACGAAAGCAAACGTTTCTTAATAATCAATTCGATAGGTCTGAGTGAACCCTTTAGCCACAAGTCTAGCTTTGTATCTTTCAGTGCTGTCATTGGCTTTGCACTTTATAGCATACACCCACTTGCAACCTTCTGTCTTCTTATCATTTTATAATTATACTATGTCCCATAAGCGATTTTGTTTAAGAACATTCATCTCTTCTATGACTCCCAACTTCCAATTCGAATCATTTGGAGCCTTATTCTTTGGAACAAACAAATTAGTTATCTCAGAGGTAAACACTCTATGACTATCGGACAATCTATGGTAAGAAAGATAGTTTACAATAGGATATTTAGTGCAGTTTCAGATACCTTTCCTACGAGCTATTGGAATATCAAGTTTGTCATCTCCCATATGTTTCTAAACATAGTATGATCTGCTTGACTTTGGAGAAATCCATAATTCATGGTTGCTTTTCCAAAACGTCTAAACCAAGCTCTAGGAGGTTGTTTAAGGCCATATAGTGATTTCTCTAACCTGCATAACCTGTTTATCCCAAGATCTTCCTCAAAACTAGGTGGTAAGTTCATAAGTACCTCTTCTCCAAGTTCCCCATTGAGAATGACATTCTTGACATAAAGTTGATAAAGGGGCCAATTTGCATTGACAATAATAGATAATAGAACTCTAATGAAGTTAATTTTAGCAATGAAAGCAAACGTTTCTTAATAATCAATTCCATAGGTCTGAGTGAACCTTTTAGCCACAAGTCTAGCTTTGTATCTTTCAGTGTTGTCATTGGCTTTGCACTTTATAGTATACACCCACTTGCAACCTTCTGTCTTCTTATCATTTTATAATTATACTATGTCCCATGAGCGATTTTGTTTAAGAGGATTCATCTCTTCTATAACTTCCAACTTCCAATTCGAATCATTTGGAGCCTTATTCCTTGGAACAAACAAATTAGTTATCTCAGAGGTAAATGCTCTATGACACTATCGGACAATCTATGGTAAGAAAGATAGTTTACAATAGGATATTTAGTGTAGTTTCAGATACCTTTCCTACGAGCTATTGGAATATCAAGATAAAGTATATTAGATGAACTATTATGGATAGATGAAGAAATAGGGATAGAGGATCAATTACCTGGGTCTTCAAAGTCATTCGTCGGAATATTAGATTGGTTTTGTAATAAGTCTACTGTCTGGTCCTAATTCTTTTGATTCAATGCCTTTCTAGTATAAACCTAAAGTTCAAGGCTTTGATCAGTTCGATCTCTTTGTAGTGTTTCTCCCCCTAACAAAGAATTTTCCATACTTGGTATTGAGGAACTAGAACTGGTAACCTCAGGACTAATGATGGTAGGAAGGGAGAAATATCCCAAAAATTATCTTCTAAGTTAGATATTGTCTCCCCTTAAAGAGAATTTTGGCTAAAAAATGATTGATCTTCGAAAAAGGAGACATCAATACTTTAAAACTAATTTTTGTTCATACGATTGAAACATTTTGAAGGATAATCTTTGGCGGGTGGTATAATATCTCCGGTAAGATACCCAATCTTTTCTTGTCCACATATATACATTTGAACAGTTTGTCAACGAAGAAAGTTGTCTCCATTAAGTCGAATGGTTGCAATTTGAATAGGACTATTGGGATGAATGCGGTTATCTGAAACTTTGGTAATTGAAGACTTATTTTCTGACATTATTGTTGAAAAAGAGAGAAACCTATAACCAAGTATTGAGAGAAAAATATCCGTTATGGTAAATTTAATTATATCAACACCAACACTCCCTCTCATTTGTGGGCTTGGAAATTTGAACAAAAGCCCAACGAGTGGAAATCAATTGTTGAAAATTATGGTTAAAGTTGGGGAATTCTTGTAATCTAATTTTATGATTTATCTTTTTCGATATTTTAAGTTTTAAATAGGATTTTATATCATTTTCTTTATTGAAAAAGGATTTTATATCCTTTTCCTTATTGAAAAAGGATTTTATATCCTTTTCCTTATTGAAAAAGGATTTTGTACCTTATATATATATTGATTCTTGCATAGTTGAAAATTAATGTGAAAGATCAAATTCTTTATGGTATCAAAGCTGGAAAAAAAGGAAACCCTAATTTCAGCCACCACCACCCTTCTCTTCATCAAAGCATCTACCGTTGTCAAACTCTAATGGAGCCTCACCTCCAACATTCTCCGACGGTGTTGTCTAGATCATAATCGCAAATTGCAAATTGCGGATTTTTAAGGTTGTGACAACTAACCCAAATCGCAAATCCATCATATCAACTTTTCTCCATCAGTTTTTTAACGGTAAAACAGGTATTTACTGTAAGTTTATTTTAATATGACTTCTTCTTCCAAATCCATCGAACTAATTTCCCATAATCATGGGCTCCAAACTAAGTGGTCACAATTATGTTCAATGGTCACAATCGGTCATGATGTTTATATGCGGCAAAGGTAATGATGAGTACCTATTGAAAGAAAACGTGCAACCTAAAACAAGTGATCTAGAATTTAGGAAGTGAAAAGTAGAAAATAATATGGTCATGTCATGGTTAATTAACTCCATGACCAATGAGATTGGCGATAATTTTATTTTATATGATACAACTCAATACACGAAGATTCCTAAGCAAAAGAGGACATTCAACTTTCTTCCTGGTCTTAACAATGATCTTGATGAAGTTCGAGGTTGAATAATGGGAACCAAGCCATTGATGAATCTTCGTGCAACCTTCTCTGAAGTAAGGCGAGAAGAAAGTAGAAAGAACTTTATGATAGGTAAATCAGAATTAGTCTCTACTGTCTTGGGGGCCTCTGCACTTGTTACTCGCAGTTTTAATCCATCAGTATCTTGTCACAGTAAACAAAAACGAGAGAGACCTTGGTGTGAACATTGTAAAAAGGGTAGGTCATATAAAAGACACATGTTGGGAGATTCATGGGAAGCCTGCTTGATTGGAAACCTAAGCATCGCAATGATCGTGATGGTCGACCTATATGGCTAATGTAGCACCTGATAACTTGGCCACTTTAGAGACAATTCTATTTAACAAAGAGTAGATAGATGCACTACAAAAGATTATTGGTCACACAATAAAGGGAACAAGACTAGTTGCACAAAAAGTTACACATACTGCCGTGACAGCTAGTAAAGGAGGGGCACTGGAGCTTCAGATCATATGTTAGGGAATCCATCTTTGTTTTAAAACTATCAAGCTGACACCTCTAATTCCTCTGTGAAAATTGCAGATGGGTCATACTTCCCATTCAAGTTACTCAAAATTTATATCTTAACCCTGTATTATATGTGTTAGGATTGGATTGTAATTTACTTTCAATAAGTAAATTGACATGTGATCTTAAATGTGTGACTAAATTTTATCCAAACTTTAATGCTTTTCAAGATTTGGAATCAGGGAAGATGATTAACAGTGCTAAACTTTGTTTTGGGTTGTATCTTCTCAATTATGATCAACACTCACTAGCATTTGGAGACAAGTCATCTTTTTTATCTTCCTTTGTTTCTAGTAACAATAGTAAGTTTTTGAGTAATAGTAAGTTGTCTCATTCTGTCAACCAAGATAGTGAAATTATGTAATTACACTATTGGTTAGGTCATCCAAATTTTGTGTATCTTTCCAAATTATTTTCAAATTTGTTTTGTAATAAAAATCCTGCATTGTTCAATTGTGAGATTTGTCAGATTGCCAAACATACTCGTAATCTTTATCCTCACATAGATTATAAACCATCAAATCCTTTCTCATTGATTCATTGCGATGTTTGGGCCCTTCAAAAATTAAAAATATCTCTGGAGCTTGTTGGTTTGTTTCTTTTGTTGATGATCACACAACGGTTATATGGATCTTTCTTATGAAAGAAAAATCTGAAGTTTATCGTCATTTCATGAATTTCCATAATATGATTCGAACCCAGTATCAAACCAAAACTCATGTCCTAAAACATACAATGCAAAAGATTTTTTCAATTCATGTTTAGGAGATTATCTATCAACTCAAGGGATTCTCCATCTTTGCACTTGTGTTGACACTCCTCAACAAAATGGTGTAGTTTAACGCATAAATCGTCATCTTCTTGAAGTTACTCGATGTTTGATGTTCTCTACTCATGTTTCTAAATTCTATTGGGGAGAAGTCATTCCGACTGCCACATACTTGATTTATCGTATGCCCTCTCGTGTTCTTAAATTCTCTACTCCTCGTCAAGTTTTTCTTCAATATTTTCCCCATCTTTGTGCTCAATCTCTTGATTTGGTCCCTAAAATTTTTGGGTGTAGTGTCTTTGTTCATATTCATTCCCAACATCATAGTAAGTTGGATCCTCGAGCCCATAAATGCATTTTCTTAGGATACTCACCAAATCAACGATCATACAAATGTTATTGTTCTATCACCAAACAGATATATGTCATTACGGATGTTACGTTCTTCGAGCATCTACCATTTTATTCCAAAACTGATCGTCAGGGGTTGAAGGTGAGTGACCATCAACTATGGATCTCGTACTTGAAACTGAACCCGATTTGTTACGCTACTTCATTCTCCTCCTCAAGATCCTATGACTCTTCCTATTTCTCCTGAAACAAGTCCACCAAATGTCGTTCCTTCAAATGCTAGTGAAAATCTCCTCACCTTCCAAAGGAGAAACACACAAGTTGAGAAAATAGATTATAGAACAAATCAACACTCTCCAATGTCTGAACCAGTTTTAACATCCAATGAACAATCCATAAGTGAGGATAAAGGTGAGATGGGAGAGGATGTAATTCCAGAAGCTAATGATTTAGACTTGTCAATTGCAGTAAGAAAGGGAGTGAGGAGTTGCACCATTCATCCTATAGGAAACTATGTGTCATATGATGGATTATCTGAGTCATATCGAACCTTTCTTTCCATCATTGATAATGTTCAAGTACCAACTAATATTCATGAAGCATTAAAATATCCTGGTTGGAGAAAACTTGTACAAGATGAAATTGAAGCTCTTGAGAAAAATGACACATAGATAGTGATTGATTTACCTAGTGGAAAAGGAATTGTTGGATGTAAGTGGATCTTTACAGTAAAACACAAGGTAGATGGAAACATTTGAGAGTCTTGATTGTGGTCTTCAATTGTTGGATATAAAAAATGTTTTTTTTGAATGGAGATCTAGAAGAAAAAGTATATATGAATATTCTTCTTGGATGTAAAGAGAAATTTAGTTCACCAAAAGTTTGCAAACTTAAAAAATCTCTCTAAGGACTTGGGCAATCTACAAAGGAAGTATGTTTTAGACCTTCTTAAAGAGACCGACATGTTAGGATGTAAACCAACAGACTCTCCTACGGATCCTCGAAAGAAACTTGGGCCCAACCGTGAGAGCACACTTGTGATAGGGGGAGATATCAACGACTTGTAGGACGCCTTATATATCTTTTCTATACACATACATATATTGGATTTGCTGTTAGCATGGTTAGCCAGTTTATGCATAGATCCAATGAAGAACATATGGAGGCAGTATATCGAATCTCAGATATCTAAAAATGACTCTCAGAAAAGGACTGTTTTTTGGAAAAACTGACAAGAGAAACATTGAAGTATATTATGATGTAGATTGGGCAGGTGATATTATAGATCGAAGATCTACTTCAGATGTTTCTTTGTATGGGGTAATCTTGTGACATGGAGAGGCTAGAAACAATCTGTAGTTGCAAGAAGTAGTGCTATACAGAGCACTTGCTCACGTGTGAAAGCATATGGATCAAGAGAGTTCTATGAGAATTAGGAAAAGACTGTTTGTTACCGATAAGGATGATGTGTGATAATCAAGTTGCAATAAGTATTGAACAAGAATTCAGTTATCATGATAGGACAAAACATATTGAAATTGACTGACATTTCATCTCAGAAAAAGTAAATAATGAAGTGGTTCAACTCAATTATGTGCCTAAACAACATTTAGCAGATATTCTTACCAAACCTTTACCAAGACCTAACTTTGAAGATTTGAATAACAAGTTGGGATTGTATAATATATACAACCCCACCTTGAGTGAGAGTGTTGAAAATTATGGTTAAAGTTAGGGCATTCTTGTAATTTAGTTTTATGATTTATTTTCTTAGATATTTTAAGTTTTAAATAGGATAGAATATCCTTTTTCTTATTGAAAAAGGAATGTGTACCTTGTATATATATTGGTTCTTGCATAGTTGATAATTAATGTCAAAGATCAAATTTTTTATTAATCGGGAGTAAATGACTTCACCAAGGTTCGAATACATGATTTTCTGCTCTGATATCATGTTAAATCACCAATTTACCCAAAAGCTTAAGCTGATAAGTTATGGTAAATTTAATTATATCAACACAAACAAATATTTGCCCCAACTTTCAAGCAGATAATGGCACTATTTGGGGAGGGGATGCTATAATCTTCAGGAAGTTTGCACCAACATCTAGAAGCAAACTGGCATTGCATGAAGAGATGGTTTTGATGACTTTCTTGTTTCCATTTTCACGTGTCATACCAATGAGGAGATAATGACACATTGAGGTATCTCTTTCAAACGCAGTTAACCTTACTGGTCCCTTGAAGCAGGAATCTACAGAAAGGCTCTTACTATTTTGTTTGCCGTCATATTTTCTTAATCGAGGTTCTGTTTAATGAATTTAGAGCAGCCATTTGAAATATGCCTTGAGGCATCCAGGGGCAGGAGTCTTTTGCATTTGGTTTCTTTTCACCGTGATATGATTATGTCCACATTGAAGCGCATGAAGGCCCAAAGGCTCAAGTTGCTGCTGAATTCAACCTCACTTCCGAATGAATGAATAAGAACACTAATAAGCTAAGAAGCACGGACACGGGACACAGACACGACACGACACGGCGATACATCAATTTCTAAAAAACTAGGACACGGACACGTTGGGGATATGTTCTTTTTTATTATTATTTTAGGATATATGTACATTTAACATAAAATACTAAACTTAATCCACTAAAAAACATAAAATGTCAAGTTAATTAACCATAGTAATTGTATAAAACACATTATCCAACATTCAATAAACAAAGTTTTGGAATGAAATCAGAGTAAATACAAAAAAAAAAAATGAAAACAGTTTTATATACAAAAAGAAAATAGAAAACATGTTTTGTTCATGAGTGACAGAAAAGTTTTTAATTTTTAGTTTTATTATTTATGTTTTTAATGTCTTTTTTTTGTGTTTAAAATTTAAATGCTTTTAACTTTGGGCTAAAAGAGAAATAGATTAGGCCTTTTTTTTTTCGGTTAAAAATTTACCCAACGTGTCCAATGTGTGTCCACAACATGTTCGTCGCGTGTCCACAACGTGTTCGAAATTAAAAATAATAATAATAATAAGGGACACGTAAATTGGCGTGTCCGGAGTGTGTACGAGCGTGTCCGTGTCCGACACGGACACTCTGTCTAAAATAGAGTGTCCGTGCTTCTTAGCTAATAAGAAATGATAACTTTGGCAACTGTTAATGCTAAAGGTTTGAGAGAGTCAATGTTCATTGCATTCACTCAAAAGATGTATTTATACAAGTATACAAGGCTAACCTAAATAGGATGATGTAAAAAGACAATAAAGGACAACCTAATTAATATATACACAAAATACAATTTTACTAATATAAAGACTCTAACAACCACCAACATTTGGGGTCCCAACATAATCCTCACTTTGTATGGTCTACTTGGGACTGCTTCTAGGCCGAATCCAAGTTCTCTCTCCTTTTGGAGCATGGTAATTGAGAAATGTGGCTTCCTATCCAAGGTAGTGGACTCTAATTGAACTGGACCTCTCAAGCTTGTCTGAGTATTCCTTCTTTGTTTCTTGTTGCCCCTAGACAAGTCACTAAGAGGGTGAATAAACATCTCGATAGTTTTTTGTGGGTAAGGTTTATATTTGATGGTGGGTGCCACCAATTCAGTGACCTTTGTTAGACTATGTTGATATTGGAGGAGTTAATATTAAGAAAACGAAAGTAATTTGGATCTTGAACATTCTAACTTGATCAATTTTACAAAATAAAAAACATGCTTAAAACTGAAAAAATAGAGAATAAGAAAACTCAAATTTGTTGATCAAATTCTCCCAATCCGACGGATTATTTGTGACACAAACACTTCGTGGATGACCTCTTGTGTCTTCGCTACTATCCTCAGGCCTTGGAACAGATTGTGGGATCTTTGATTGAGAGAATTTGGAAGAAGAAAGAAGAAAGGTCAAAATTGAGAAACCCACAAAGTTTCTGCAAAATTCTCCCAATTCTCCTCAAATCTTCTTCAATTAATGCTTCATTAAGCTTTGTGAAGATGCCAACACATGAGTGACGAGGATGATTTGAGAAGGGGGTGGCTAATTTTGGTGAATTTTTGAGATTGACAAAGATGGACAAGTTGGCAACGTGTGAAAAATCAAATTCAAGATTAATTCTTGAATTTTCATTTAATTTTAATTCAAAATTAATTAAACAATTTAATTAATTAATTAATTTTTAATTTCATATCAAATATTAAATTAAACAATTTGACCAATCTCGATCTCAAAATCGATTTTTTGAACATGAATCCCTATTCATGTTCCAAACCAAACAAATATTTGAATCATATTTAAATATGTCCACCTCTTCTTTATCATAATTTAATTCATAATTAAGCTATGACACGTTAAATATATCGCATATAATTAACGCTTTCTTCCAAAATCGAATTTGAATAATTCAAATTCTCTTCTTTCAAATTGTTACAAGGCTTAGTCCGATTAATGTTGATTTTCACTCGTTGGGGTTTTCTACAAATTTCCAAGCCACAAGTAAACGGGAGTGTTAGAGAAAGGTTGCGATACTTATGACATGGCCATGGTGGTTCCCTCCCAACACATGTTTTGTAGACTTCCTTGGCTATTTAATTGAATGATCAGGAGAGTGGTTATTTTGGGTTGTTTAAGTTTGTAGGCATATTTCATGGTACCTACTGTAAATCACCCATTAACTCAAAAGCTTAAGTTGATAGGTTATGACAAATTTAATTATATCTACACCAACACCCCCCTTCACTTTTTTTTTTCAAGAAACAAACGAACTTTTCATTGAAGAGATGAAAAGGGAGACCAAAAAACAGAGACCAAAGAACAAAACCATCATAATTAACCAGGAAAAATAAAAGCATCCTAGTTAGCTTTAACATCAAAATTAGAAAATCCCGCAAATGCCAAGGAAAGAGTACACCAGGATGACGCCTTAAGATGGATGGCTTCAAAACGAGCTTCCCAAGACATAAAAAGGTCTTCAAACATACGTTGGTTCCGCTCAAACTAAATATATGATAGAGTTGCTCTAACTGTGTTACCCCACAAAATTGAAGCTTTTGTTGAAAGACGGGGACCCAGCAGAAGCTGCAAAATGTTGTCCTTGAGACTGCCAAAGAAGACCCAACTGATACCACACTTCTGAACAAAAGCACAATCCACAAACAAGTGAAAACCAGTTTCAGCAGCACCAAAACATAGAAGACAGATTGAAGGCTGAAAATTCATGAGAAGCAACTTCTTTTGCAAAATATCAACGGTGTTTAAACTTATACTTCCAGAGATAAGGATCCAAGAAAACACCTTAACTCTTTTTGGACATTTAGCTTTCCATAGAACCTTATAAACCATCTTGTCCAAAGGGGGATGAGGGCTTAAATGCTTAGATAAGGACTTTATTGAGAACAAACCTGAAGATTCAAGTAACCATCGCCTGGAGTCCGCAACAAAGGAAGGTTTGTGCCTTTTCAAAATGAACAAATGATTTGCAAAATTGGTGATTTCTTCCTCCTTTAGGGGGTGTTTGGTTTATGGGGTTGGGTTGAGTTGAGTTGGGTTAATAACCCAACTTCTTGTTTGTTTCACCAACAATTATAACCGGTGACTTAATAACCCAACCCCATGGAGTTGAGTTATTAACTCAACCGTACGGTACTTTCCGGCGGCGATCCAGCAACTTTCCGATGACGGTCCGACGAATCTCCGATGACGGTCCGGTGAGTCTCCGACGATGGTCCGGCGAGTCTCCGACGATGGTTCGATGACGGTCCGACGACTCTCCGACGACTTCCCCAACGACTGTCCGGCAAGATGAAGAAAGTGGAGAAAAGAAGAAGATGAAGAGAGGCGCCAACTGTCCGACATAACGACTTCCCCAACGTCTTAATTCTTTTAGAACAAGGAATTATAATCCTTTTAGAAAAAGAAATCCTAAACAAACAGAAATCCTAATCCTTTTTTAAACTTTGAAACACCATTTTTCTAATCTTGTTCTGATTATCCAAAGATTCAAATTTAAAACAAATACAATTAAACCATCTAATTTTACGAGGCGCCACAATATACCCACTAAGAAAAACTTTCGTCCTCGAAAGTTGCTAGAACTTTACAACGGTCACATCTTCGAGTCATAATCTAAACTTAAACTCTAAACTACATTTGCACAATAACAAAGAAGTCAAAATCATAGCATAACAAGTGTCAACACACAAACAACTCAAATAACTTTAACTAGACTTCCTGCGAGAGGCTATAAGGATCGTTGCCTACGATGTAGGCGAGTATGCAGAATCTAAGACACATGCTCTGATACCAACTGTAACAACCCTAATTTTTAAAACTCAAAATTTCCTAGGGACGTTACTAAGCAACATTGCCTACAGCGAAAATTCTGGTAGCATAACGACGCTACTAAGACCTTGATGACATATCTAATATTTTGTAGATACGCAACTTCAATATGACATAAAATATTTAAGTATGTTGACATATTTTTAACATCTTCACAAGGTAAACCATTTATTCCATTCTAAAGATATCCATAGACAATGCATGTGTTTAGACAAATTTAAATAAACACTCTTGTCTTCATATGCAAAGTATTAATACTAAATTAAGACCTACCTAAATTAAAATAAAAAAAAATAGTGGTGAACATGTGCATAAAAAAAGAAATAAAGTTCATATTGAAGAGTAAAAGTTATAAATAATGAATTTTATTGGAAAAGAAATATTGATATCAAACCCAATATTCATTACTTTCGCAAATACCCCTAACATACATTTGGCAAATGGTAATATATATTGTAATTTTATAATTGATCACATAATTGAGTTTTGAAATTGTAGACAAATGTGTTTGTATTTGATTTGTTGTGAAAACAAAGTAAGGAAAAAAAGTCACAAAAAAATTCAGACCTTTCACTTTACAATAAGATAAAAATGATTTTTAGGAGAGAAGAAAAATTGATATCAATCTCAATATTCAGTACTGTTCTAAATATCCCATATATCTTGCAAATGGTAATATATATTGTAAATTTGTAATTGATCTCATAATGAAGTTTTGAAATTGTAGACAAATATGTTTGCAATTGATTTGGTGGAAACAAAAAAAAGTAAAGAAAAAGTCACAAAAATCGAGACTTATTCACTTTTACAAAAAAGCATCGCATCGATATTTCGACATAATAACTCAACTCGCAAACCAAACATCGACTTCCCGACTCAACTCAACTCAACTCTGCAAACCAAACACTGATTTACAGAACTCACTAACAAAACAACTCTGCACAACTCAACTCAACTCAACCCAACTCTGCGATCCAAACGCCCCCTTAAAGGCCTTCAGAAGGAGAACCCCCAGGCGACCGAGGAGCAGTCCCAGAATTCAGCCACCGAACCAGTCTTGGAAACTGAGAGAAAAATACAAGGGGTGGAACTAGTCTTTAAAAGACATCTCCCCCGCCCAAGGATCGAGCCAAAAACGAATCTTCCTTCCATTTCCCAATTTGAAGGCTGTCAGGTGTTGTACTTTTAGCCAGACTTTCACTATATTCACCCAGGGGCTTCGAAGGCTACACCTTCGGGACAAAGAGGGATCCCACCCATTGTCTGCTAGACCATGAATACTAACAATCACCCTTCGGCCTTCGCCATAAAGATGAAGAACCAACTGAAAATCGTCAGCCCCATTTGGCTAACAACGCATGGTTTTTTACTTTTAAGGCTCCAATTCCTAGCCCTCCCGAGCAAAGAGGCTTAGAAACCGATTTTTAACTCACCAAGTGCTTGAGCCCCCCCTCCCTCTCTCAGACCTCAGATCCTTCCCAAAAAAAAAGACCTGATTAAACGTTCCATAACCAAAAAGACTTGAGCCGGTAGATCAAAGAGTGAGAAGAAATATAAAGGTAGACTCTCCAAAACTGAGTTGCAAAGAGTCAAATGACCCCCTCTTCAAAGATTAAATCTCTTCCATCTATCCAATCTCTTTTCGATGTTATCAATCACAGGCTGCCAAAAGGAAAGAGCTTTTGGATGGCCACCCAAGGGAAGACCAAGATATGAGAATGCAACTTAGCACACTTGCAACCTAGCTTGCTCCCGAGATCATCCACCTTGGAGCCAAGAATATTAACCCCACTAACAAAAGACTTCAGCTAATTTATCTTCAACCCCGAGCAAACTTCGAATAACCTTACTGTTTTAACTAAACACTCCAGCATGTCATTGTCTTCCTTGCACAAAATAAGAGTGTCATCAACAAACTGTAGAATAGGCACATGAACATTATCTTTTCTGACTTTAAAACCTTCAAAAAGTCCCTGGCGATGCATACTATCCACCAAAGCATTCAACACCTTTGTTACCAGAAGAAATAAGAAATAAGAAAGGTGACAAGAGGTCACCTTGCCTTAGCCCTCGAGAAGCAGTAATCCTACCTCTAGGCCGACCATTAATGAAAATGGAGAATTTTGATTGACCACACACCCCAACATCCATGGGATCCATTTGGCACTAAATTTTTTCAATTTAAGGACCTCCTCCAAGAAACCCCAATCAACAAAGTCGAAAGCTTTCTCAAAATCGAGTTTAATCACCCAACCCCCCTTCTTTTTTAACTCTATAATTTTGAACACCTCGTTAGCTATTAAAATCGGATCCAAGATTTGTCAATGAAGGCACTTTGAACTTCCGGAAATAATTGAGGGCATCACAAATTTCAGCCGATCAGCTAGCACTTTGGAAAGGATCTTATAAGAAGAGGAGATCAGGCTAATGGGCCTATAATCCTTTATCGAGCTAGCAAAACCTTTCTTCTGGATTAAGCAAATGAAGTTTTCCTTCTGCACCGAATTAACATGGTCATTACAGTGACATTCATTAAAGAAGCGAAGCAGATCAACCTTCAGCACATCCCAAAACTTGAGGTAGAACTCAATAGTAAAACCGTCCGACCCCAAAGCTTTATTCTTTCCCAAATGCTTAAGTGCCAACTTAATTTCTTCAAGCGAAAAAGGGGTTGTGAGAGAATCGTTATCAGCTTTCGAAACCAACTTCCAATCCTCTATTAAAGGAATGAAACGCATCCCTGGTATACGGCTATTCAGATTGTTAAATAAACCCAATATTTCTGATTCAATGTCTCTAAACGTAACCAAAGCCTCACCCTTCGATGAAACACTCCCCTTCACTTGTGTGGGCTTAGAAATTTGAACAAATGCCCAACAAGTGGAAATCAAACACTCCCCCTAACTTGTAGGCTTGGAAATTTGAACAAAGGTTCAACAAGTACAAATCAATATTAATTGGGAGAAAACGACTTCGACAAGGTTTGAACACAGGATCTCTTGCTCTGATATAATGTAAATCACCAATTAACCAAAAACTTAAGCTGATAGGTTATGACAAATTTAATTATATCAACACCAACCCCCACAATTTGTGGATTAGACTTTGTTATTTAGTGATGTTTTTGAATAGAAGGGTGTTGATCTTTCTGTCTGGTTTGAAGAATTTGGAAAGGTGAATCCCCCAATGATGCTAAATTTCTAACGGATCCTAGCTCTTTAATGTATTTACCTTGATTGATAGAGTGCAAAAAATACATCTTAATTTACCCTTGCTCCTCACTAGCGTGTCTTGTGGCCTAAATCATCTTTCTATCCACGGTCAATTCACTCAAGGTCGTTGGTTGTACGTCTTTGACACTGCCAATGTCAGTTGATGTGCCCTGAGATTGGGGATTTTGTTTGTTTCCTTTCTTTGTTTGGAAAAGTTATTACCCCATGTCCAACGTCATATAGAGCCCTTGATGGAACTTTTGGTTCGTATGAAGTATTGGTATGCTTTTAAAGGATAGAGATATTAGTATTACTTGTTAAGTTTGACTTTTTCCATGGCTTTGTGATACGCTTTAGCCAACAATTTTATTTATCAACAAGAAACAAGAGAAGATTTGAGAGCTTCCCTTTCTCCCAATTTCTTCTCAGAGAATCTCAACACAAAAGACAGCCAAAAAGATACCCCACTACCAACACTCCCCTCTATAACCATCTCTCCCTCCCGAGCCCACACTAACTAACAAAATATAAATGGGGCCCACATAAGCACACGTCAAATACCCGTTTACACCCCCTCCTCCTCCCTCACGCGCCTACACTGATAAACTTTAGTAACTAGGGCCTATCACTTTGCTACCAGGTTTTGGATTTTTATCAATTATATGTTGTTGGTTATGTAATATGTGTTCACTCTCAGATTATTGACTGAAGATCCTCACCAGCGACTTGGAGCTATAGGCGCACATGAGGTAATTAATTTTTTAATATGGATTATTTACTTTTTATGATGATGATTTCCTTAGTGCCCTTGGATCTTTCATAGATGCTTACATCCTAGGAGCCAATTTATTACTCAGGTGAAGCAGCATATGTTCTTTAAAGATATCAACTGGGACACACTTGCCCGACAAAAGGTATTATATTGCTCACTTTAGGGCTTCTCAATGGTGTTCTTTTTCTAATTTATTTGATTCTTGTTCCCCTAGTGACATTTGTATAAATTGGTGTGCCCTTTATTCACTTTTCTTAAGTTTCTTTGTTTTTATTTTTGCATTTTTTCCCTTTTCACTCCTTTCAGAGTTTGTATCTTAAACATTTTATCCTTTCATTAATCAATGAAAATTTCGTTTATTGTTTAAAAAAAAAAACTGGGGATAAGGTGTAGCTTCATTTTATGGATCTGTAAATTGATAGATCGATTTTCAAATTTTCACAGGCTGCATTTGTTCCAACATCTGAAAGTGCTCTTGATACTAGTTATTTTACAAGTCGCTACTCATGGAATCATTCAGATGATCATGGCTATCCACCCAGTGAACTTGAGGATTCGAGTGATGCTGACAGCTTAAGTGGTAACAGTAGTTTGAGCAATCGTCAAGATGAAGTGGTAATTTAGTCACATGATTCTAAGCAGAGTTGTTTATTTAGAACTCCTTAAACCAATCCTAATTGTATTTTTTTTCTTATTTTGGTTCCTTGGCATCGCATGAACAGGGAGATGAATGTGGGGGCCTTACAGATTTTGAGCCTGGCTCTTCTGTCAATTACTCGTTCAGTAATTTCTCTTTCAAGGTATCCGTACTAGGCGTGCAGTTTATGGTGAATTCCTAGTTTTTCATATTTCTGTCCAATACCTTATTTACTGTTTACCCGGTAATTATGTAACAGTCTTTACACTCTTCTCATGTTCATCCTTTTTATATCTTGTTATTTGGCATTCCTTTTTAGACTGTAGTTGGTGGTGCTATTTAGGCAAATTTCCTTTATGGTTCTTGTTGCATCCTTCTTTTGAGGATTCAAACGCTCAACCTTCTCTGAAAGTTGTTTGCCTCCAGGCTTTTTACTTATTTTTTTATTTTTTATGATTACAGGAAGAAGTATAGTGTGCAACAAGGCATGCCCGACATATAATTTCTTTTAAATTTTTTAAAATGAAATTGCCTAATAAAATTTTATATGTTGGTAATATTTCTTCCATAGTTTTTTTTCCTTTTCCCCTTTTTATTCTCCTCTTTGAACCATAAGGTGGTGTTATTTATTTATTTTTTTGATATCTGGGTGTCGGAACTTTACTCCCCTATACTCGTGGGCACCCGCACCTGCACTCGCACCCGCCCCAAGACTTGGACCCAAGAGACAACTAGGATTTTTATTTATTAAGCTCACTCGAGGGCTCGAACCTGAGACCTCTAAGTTTGTATGACAAAGAGGCCATGGATTTTTATTTATTCATCTGTTATCCTCATCCATGGCAAAGAAGGTGGGGGAAGTTATTCTCCAAGAGCCATTTATGTTGATATTCACGACAAACTAGATATTTCATCCTTCTGATACTCTCTTTAGGCAACACTCCTAGACTATGACATTTAATAGACCCTTGACCTAGACTGGTTAAATCTTTTTATTCACGGGAAAAAAAATTACTGGACTTATAAAAGTAATTAGCTTTTACAGCTTCTTGAAGTGTGCATATTTTTACTTCAATCAGTCTTTCAGATAAACTAAAACAAACTTATAAGATTTAGAGGAAGATGATTGAAATGTATGAATAAATGCAAAAGAAAACAATTATGTATTTTTGTGAACCTGTCTGTCTAATGTGCCCCTTTTCTTTGCTTCTTGGAAAATTTATGACTCTTATTATGAATGAATTTGGAAATATGCCATTTTCCTCTTGGTCACCCACGCTGGAGAAAAAATAAATCATTTGAGCGGCATGTTCCAATTTATCTTTGTTTATGTTTCCTTGTAATCAGAATCTCTCCCAGCTTGCATCCATCAACTATGACCTGCTTTCTAAAGGTTTGAAGGATGATCCTCCCAATCACGATCCATAAATGTGTTAATCCTCGCATAACTGACAAATGCTTTCTGGCGATTGGTTCGGTGTTCTTCCTTGTTTTGTATTAGTATTGTTCTGTACATGTACGTGTAAGTTTTTCTTAATTTCCCATACATGCTTTTACTACTTTATTTGTGGTTGATGGAGTGATTTGATCATCTTTGTAAGCGCAGAGACAGAAAAATTTTAGAGGCTAAAGCTGGTTCAGGATGCTCTCTTTCAAATTATAGGCGCCATCTTCAAACCATGTGGCCTTCAATTTTCATTTTCCCTGTTCTCTACGTTTCACTTCTCTCTCTTCCACCTTCACCTCACAGTGAGCTCAGAACTTCAACATTCAATTGTTTAAATGGACCCTTAACCGGTACACCTTTTTTCTTAGACAATTCGTATATTTGTGTATTTATAATAGATCTTATATGCCAACGAGAAGCATCATCGTGTACAACATTTTCTTTGGCATCCACATGATCATACTGGTATAGGATTATGGAAAGGTGCAATTTCAGTATCCGAATGCATTTGTTTCTGTTATGACTGGAATTATGCTCCAAAACCCTATAAACTTTGGCCCAGAAGTTGAACTACTATAAATATTGGAATAGATGTGCGGCATTACATTTTCTCATTTTTGAAAGTCATACCGTTCAAGACTTCATAATCAAACCTCATGCTGCTTTTTTATTGGCAGCAAAAAAGATATCAACCGAAATTAAGTCCGTCACTTTCGGTTTGGACCAAGCAAAAATGTCTTTACAGAACTGAACAAAGAGCTTAGGACGTACATTTTTCTTTCCAACTTCCTGATTATACCTGTTTTACATTTTGCCAGGAGCATGTTTCCTTCTGCCATTTCTTTATGTAGTTATCATTCTATTTGCATGTCATGAACATATGGCTATTGTTTTTCTTGAGCCAAGATTAAACTTTTTTCCCTTTTTCTTTCTTTCTTTCTTATTATGATTATTATTATTATTATTGTTAGAAGATAAGCTGCTGACATGACATCTACTTTTGTACTCTCTTGTACCTTTGTGTAGATAAGTAAACCTACATTTATGTTGATTGACCTTTGTCATCATTTCATGTACTTTTGTACAATGCTTCACTGTATTCCTCTAGTTTATATTAGGATATATTCCATTGGTTTAGACGTGAATGAGAATAACCTAAGAAGCACGGACACTTTAATTTGGCTAGCGTGTCCGTGTCCGACACGTGTCGGACACTTGGACACTCCGACACTTGTTGGACACGTATCAGACACTTGTTAGCATTATCGATATGTTAGAAACTAGTTGTACAAAGTTAATATAGGTCCAGTATTTGTTATGCACATAATGAACACTTGTCAAGTATACTAAAAAGGTACATGTAATATAGGACAAAAATAATGAAGTTTGAGAACGAAATACATCAAAATCATTTTTTTAAACATATAGATAGATAAACTTATTAACTTTAAATTTCTTTCTATATAAAAATGATATATATTCTAAAAAATGTATATTTAATAAACGTATCCTAGCCGTGTTCGTGTCCAATCGTATCCATGTCTCGTATCCGTATCCGTGCTTCCTAGAGAATAACAAAGAAACACTTTGTCTTCAACCTCTCAACACTTAATCTGGTATCAGAGCCTGATATCTCAACTCATGGCTGAATCTCCGACAACTACTCCGACCGGCGAGTCGTCTCGCACCGGTCAACCCACGGCTGCAAGTGCAACCAACCGCAACACCAACCCAGAAAAAACTCTCGAAAGGAACACATACCTTGTGCGATCGAAGGACACTCTCGTAGGAAACCCATCTTTCGTCAACCTCCTGAACCAATCAACTTCCATCAAGCTTGATCGTAGCAACTTCCTCCTTTGGCAAAACATAGTGATTCCGGTTATGAGAAGCTATAAACTAGAAGGCCATTTAACAGGAAAAACTCCACCACCTGAGATGACCATCGAACTGCCACCATCAGAGGAAGAACCAACTAGTCTGAAAATCCCAAATCCTGAGTACGATATATGGCTTGCGGCTGATCAACTATTGGTCGGGTGGCTCTATAACTCCATGTCTCTCGAAGTAGCAGCACAAGTCATGGGCCATGATGAAGCCAAAGGATTATGGGATGCTGTTCAGGAGTATTATGGCATTCAATCTCGCTCTCAAGAAGACTACAACCGACTGATGCTACAACAAACAAGAAAAGGTACAATGAAGATGTATGAATACCTTGAGACTATGAAGAAATAGATAATGTCTTTGGATTTCCCATGAATGAGGACATCTCCCATGTAATAGACTGGACTTGATGAGGAGAAATAGTGTTTTTTTCTTTGATAATTTTTGTTGTCCTTTGAACAAAGATTAGAGCACCTCCAATCCATGAAAGGAACCCGACAAGAAACCATTCCTAGCAAGCAAGCGGTGAACCAACAAGACATGAGGAGTTTCAACTCATTATCCAAGTCGTGGAAATCACCAAGGAAGGTCGAGGCGTAAAATATTCAAAGATATGGAGCCAACTTTGCCAAATATGTGGTAAAATGGGAGAGAAATACGCTATCACACGGGTATGACAAACCTCGAACAAATAACAATGTGCAAGTGCATCACCACAGACCAATCCAAAAGCTTAATGGCTTTCGAAATCAAGAAAGGTAATCATGTAACCTCCACTAATCTCAATGAAAGAATCTCAAGAATATTTTAGTAGGTGATGGATCTAAAGTCTCTATATTAGGTGTGGGTGATGCCTCTATAATAGGATTACATGGACATCTCATACTTAAAGATGTACTGTTTGCTCTAAGATGAGAAAGAACTTGATCAAAGATATCAAAATTAACTCAAGAAAACAAAGTAATTGTTGAATTTGACAACCCATCTGCATTTTGTAAAGGAAAAGAGCTCCAAGGTGATATGCTTGGTAGGAAGCTTGAAAATGGACTCCACAAGGTGATGGAAAGAAGCAAGGCCTCTCCAAAATCAAAATTTAATAAAGGAGAACAGAGAAGTTGTTTCACCAAAGGAACCCCTGAAGTGAACACTCAAAATGCTTCAAGATTGAAGGACTTGGCGATCTCTAGGAATTTTGTGTTAATTTCTTGTACAATGGATACTTGGCACCAAAGATTGGGCCATCCATCTTTTAACATTTTGAGTCAAATCCTGAATATTTGTAATTCTCCTATCAAAAACAATGAAAGTGTATCTTTTTGTGAGGCTTGCAAATTTGGAAAATCTCATAGACTTCCATTTAACACATCCAATTCTAGAGCCTTGAAAACCTTAGACCTCATTCACACTGACCTATGGGGACCAGCACCTATTAAATCCACTCTCGGATTTAAGTACATTGCTTTTCTAGATGACTATACGAGGTACACATGGATTTATCCATTGAGAAATAAAGGAGAAGCCTTATCCACCTTTCAACAATTCAAAATACAGGCAGAAAAACATTATGGCAGCACCATTAAAACAGTGAGGTGTGACAATGGAGGTGAATTCAAACCATTCATTGCTTATTGGAAGGAACAAGGGATTGAAATACAACTTACTTGCCCTTACACCTCAGCACAAAACGGAAGAATAGAGAGAAAACACAGACACATCGTTGAAACGGGTCTAGCACTACTTGCTAAAGCAAAGCTACCTTTACATTATTGGTGGGATGCTTTCCACACTGCTGTCCATTTAATAAACAGAATGCCTACGCCGGTAGTTGAAGGAAAATCACCATACTTCTTACTCAAAAATGAACAACCAAACTACAGTGAATTAAGAAGTTTTGGATCAGCATGTTTTCCTTGCTTGAGACCCTACCAACAACACAAATTTGGTTTTCACAGTGAAAAGTGCATATTCATGGGATATAGTGACCTTCACAAGGGCTACAAATGCATGAATTCAGCTGGAAGAATTTATATCTCTAGACATGTTGCATTTAATGAAAATGAATTTCCTTTTGCAGAGTTATTCCAAAACAGAGGCAGCAGTGACACAAAGGAATTTCCCATCACATCTTGGTTCCCAACCATCACAACATCACCTTTATTACCAACCACCTCTCTCTCACTAACTCCTTCCTCAATCTCATTCATTCCATCACCTATTACCACACACTCTCCAACCACCACAACAGCCACCTCTAATACATCACCCTTAAATACATCTCTGTCCACACCACACTCATCGCCCTTTCTCAGAACCTCTCACTCTTCCATTGAACCCCCTAATGCCACCCAATGGTTACTCGAGCCAAATCAGGCATTCACAAACCCAAACAACTTTTCACTTGCCTTACTGAAACTCCAATCCCTCATGATTGGACTCAACTTGATCCTCCATCCTTCAATGTCTTTGCGCTCTCGTCCTGTTTGGAAACTTGCCATGGCTGAAGAGTTTGAAGCACTCCAACGCAATCATACATGGGACCTGGTTCCACCCGCTTCTCACCAACATTTGGTTGGCACCAAATGGATTTACCGAATTAAACGCAATGCCGATGGGACCGTGCAACGCTATAAGGCACGCTTGGTTGCCAAAGGCTACCTTCAGAACCCGAGTCGACACGGTGAGACCTTTAGCCTGATCATCAAACCACCACCATCCGCATTGTTCTCACCATGGCCGTCTCTTCCTCTTGGCCTATTCAACAGCTTGATGTTAGCAACGCCTTCCTTCATGGCACTCTCCATGAGGATGTTTACACTCCTCAACCACAAGGATTCATCAATCCTCAGTTTCCCCACCATGTGTGCAAGCTCAAAAAGGCCCTCTACGGGTTACAACAAGCTCCCCGAGCATGGTTTGATATGTTGCGACAAACGCTCCTACAGTGGCACTTTACTCAATCACATGCTGATGTCTCTCTATTCACCCTCCACTCTCCCAAAGGTCAGGTCTTCTTACTCATTTATGTCGATGATATCATCCTCACAGCTTCCTCCACCTCTCTCCTCCGCCACTTCATCTCACTCTTAAAAACCACCTTTGCCATTAAAGACCTTGGCCCTCTTCACTATTTCCTTGGCATTCAAGTTCATCACCAACCAAATAGCCTCATTCTCTCTCAATCCAAATACATCCAAGATTTGCTCACTAAACTACACCTCTCCCACATCAAACCCACCTCTGCACCTATGGTTCCAAATAAACATCTTGCTCTTAATGACAGTCCATTGCTCACTAACCCGCAACTCTATAGGAGCACTCTTGGCTCTCTTCAATATCTTCTTCACACTAGACCCGACATCGCCTTTGCTGTCAATAAACTCAGCCAATTCAACCATGCTCCTACCATTAACCATTGGCAAGCTGTCAAAAGAGTTCTTCGTTACCTACAAGGTACTCTCCATCTTGGCCTCTCAATACAATCTGGTCCCAATTTTAATCTCTCTGGCTACACTGATGCTGACTGGGCTGCATCCCCAGATGACCGGAAATCCATTAGTGGCTACTGCATATTTTTTGGCAATACTCTTGTTTCCTGGTCCTCCAAAAAACAGGTTGTGGTAGCCCGTTCTAGCACTGAATCCGAGTATCGTGCTCTCTCTCTGGTAGCCTGTGAAATTTTATGGATTCGTTCTCTTCTTCACGAGCTTCGAATTCACCAACCGTTCATTCCGTTACTTTGGTGTGACAACTTGAGTGCCACTGCTCTTGCTCACAATCCGGTTTTCCACTCTCGCACCAAACACATCGAACTTGACGCTCATTTCATTCGGGATCAAGTGTTGTCCAAAAAGATTCAAATTCGTTATGTCACATCACATGATCAGCTGGCCGATTGTCTCACTAAACCTCTCTCTCCCAGTCGTCATCAGTATCTCCGTGACAAACTCGCTCTCCAGTTTTCACCTACGACTCGTTTGCGGGGGGCTGTTAGAAGATAAGCTGCTGACATGACATCTACTTTTGTACTCTCTTGTACCTTTGTGTAGATAAGTAAACCTACATTTATGTTGATTGACCTTTGTCATCATTTCATGTACTTTTGTACAATGCTTCACTGTATTCCTCTAGTTTATATTAGGATGTATTCCATTGGTTTAGATGTGAATGAGAATAACAAAGAAACACTTTGTCTTCAACCTCTCAACACTTAATCATCATCATTATTATTATTATTATTTTGTGAGAGTGATACTACCCTACAGCGGTAGAGCTTGATGAGTTAACGTTTTTGCTAGTACTCTTTCTCTGCTACTTTCTTTAGATTAGAAAAAAAGTCTTAATCTAGTCAATCAAATATTTTGGACTCTGCCTTTGTCTCTTGAAGTTATGACATCCTGGTCCTTATATTTGCTCCCTTTCAGATGTATGTAGTCATTATTAATCAGTACATGACCTAGGCCATATTTGAATGTTTAAGAATTTTTTTTATTTGGCGACATTAACCTTAGTTTTATAGACAATATCTAAATAGCCTTTATTTTTCAAAAGAAAAATACTAAATCATTATTACGAACTCACACACCTTGTTTTTTTAAAAAAAAAAAAAATTAAGGTATTTTTTTTCTTTTTAAAATTTAAGTAATGAGCATTGTTGATTTATTTGATGTACAAAAACTTCACCTTATTACGTAAAAGTTAACTGGTAGTAGAGTTTTATTGAGATGCTAAGAGGTACGAATACTTTAATTTGACTAACGTGTCTATGTCTGACACGTGTCATATGCTTACACTACAATACTTATTAGACATGATTAATTGGTAGTACAAACTTGAATTTAAAGAAGAAATAAATATTTTTTTAATTCATTTATACTAAAATCAAATGTAAAGTTTTCTTATATGGAAGAAAGATTCTCTGCCTAAGGATAAACAAGGAAGACTGGAGAATCGATATGTCGATTTTACCCATAATAAAACTGACCATTTAGTCGGTGGACAAGCCCAAAAAGGCTCAAACCGACTGATATATTTAAAAAAAAAATCGTGCACAGTGACACTGCATCGTGCATTGGAGAAGACAACCACCGAATGGTCTTACAATTATGGTTAAACTTTGCTTCAAAAAAAAATTATGGTTAAACTTTAAGGTAATGATTACCTAAATATATGTAATCATTTCCTATTTAAAAAAAAAATCAATATTTTTTATATTTCTTTTCATAATCCCTTTCACTCCCTCTATCTCTCTTTCTCGATATCTTCACCATCCCTCTTTATTCTTCTTTTCTTCTTATTTTATTGCTTTTCTTCTCTTCTCCGAATCTCTGAATCTCCACGGTTTTTTTTTTCTCTTCCCCTTTTTTTTTACTTTTCTATCTTTCTCTATCTTCTCTTCTTCATTTCTTTCTTTCTAATGTTTTTTTCTTTTGAGGCTCGATTTTTCTTATTTTTGTTATTTTTCTTATCATTTCTTCTTTTTTCTTTTCTTCCTTTCTTTCTTTCTCAAAATGTTTAGTTCAGTTCGTCATATGCATGGAATCGACAAAAACTGACCGGCCAATGGTGTGGTTGCCCTGTCGGCCTAACGAAGCCCTCTAAAATCGATTAGAACTAGACAAAAATTTACATGTTGGTAGTCAGCATCGGTTTAAGCCGAAAAACGACTCCGTTTGACCGATATCCACCCCTACTTCTACCAATAAGGAAAGAATAAATAATAAATATAGATGTATAATACAAAGCTAATAATACAAAAGAATAGAGGAAAATCTAACGCCCTCAAATTGGCTTGTAGATATCTTCCATAGTAGCTTATCGAATTTTCCTTTTAAAAGACCTTTAGTTAGCACATCAACTATCTCTTCTCTTGTTGGAAGATAAGATAACCATATTACATATGCATCTATTTTCACCTTTATGAAATATTTGTCAACTTTTGTGTTTTGTTATATCGTATAGAACTAAATTATGAGTTACAATAATGACGACCTTGTTATCACAATAGACCCGTGTAGATATTCTTTTATACAATTTTAACTCTTCTAGTATCATGTTAGTTCATATGCTTTCACAAATTCCATGAGCCAAGGCTTTAAATTCTTCTTCAACCCTACTCTTGGCAACTACTTTTTGTTTTTTACCACACCATGTCACTATATTCCCTCCAAAAGAACAATAACCAGAAGTAGATCTCTCTATCATTGATATTTCTAGCCTAATCTGCATCCATATATACTTTAACTTGAAGATGGTCAAATTTCTTAAATAGAATATCCTTACCTAGTGTCCCTTTCAAATATCTCAAGATTCTATATATCGCTTTAAAATGAGTGGGTTTGGGAAGTGCATAAATTGACTTACTATAGTCATTGCAGATGCAATATCTAGATGTATGTGAGGTAAATATATTAGTCTTTGATATTAATATATTTTTCCTTTACTTCAACTTTTGCCGCTTGTAACTAGAGGTGTCCATTTGTTCCGCGGGACGGGCCCCGAGGTAGGGTGGGAATCCTCGTTTCGGCAGGAAATATAGGAGGGAGTGGGGAAAAAAAATTCTCGCGAATTAAATGGGGACGGAGACGAGGAATATTTACCATCCCCAGTCTCTGTTCCTTGACTCGTTTAATTTTTTTTATAACTAGTGACTGGTTTTCTGGAGAGTTCGAACCAAACATCACTATGAATTAAATAAAACGGTTTGGAGGCTTTGCAAGATTTTGGTAAATATGTGGATTGATAGTTGGTTTGCAAAAACACAACTTTCACAGTGAAAAGAAAAGCAATTGGTTTTTTTGAATAAATTTATAAATAAAATTTTAAGATAGACAAAATTGGGATGTTTCAACCTATGATGCCAAAGTATGATTTTTTCATGAACAGAGAGAGAACCGATACTATTAAGACCTTAAGTTATTTTATTAGTTAAAAACTTTTAACCAAGTAGTAGAACCATCAAGCATCCTGACGCTCCCAATTTTCTTCCATAAGTCTTGATGTTGGAAACTACAGTGAGATTTAAAGAAAGTGATACAACAATTAGAATCTTTTCAAAGTTTACTAACAGAAATAAGGTTACGGGTTAATTTAGGAACATAGGGAGCATATTGTGGAGAAAGAGTATCAATTAGTTTAAGGGTTTCTTTTCTTGCAATAAAAGAGAGCCTACCATTTGCAATTCTTTTTTTTTTTTCATTTTTATAAAAAAGAGAATAGGATTCAAATAAACGAGATGAACTTGTCATGTGATTGATGCTTCAAAATTGATAATCTATGAAAAACACAAAAATTACCAAATGATAAATTGGTTTGTAGCAGCTTAGAGTTGATTGGTTTGCTCATTAATAGAGGAACTTGAATTTACAACCATAGTATCAAACAACCCACTCCCACTCTAACTCTCATTTTAATGATAAACTTAGGGCATGTTTCGGAGTGATTATGGAGTGACCAAAATCACTTTTGACATGTCTAAAATCACTTTCTTACAAAAAAAAAAAATGATGTTTGGCAATATTAAGCAAGTGATTTTGGAAGAATCCAAAATCACTTAAAGTGATTTCTGGTCAATCACTTGAGAGGTGATTCCCAAGTGATTTTTGTCAAGTGATTGTAATTTAAAATTACTATTATTTTATTTTTGGAAATAATATACTTTTAATGACGGGTAAACCCCGTCATCTTTTGTCAAAGTTCATAAATTTCTATAAAAAAGTGAATTTTCTTATGTATCTTACTTTATTTCTTATTGTTTTTTATTCATGTTTTTCACTTTCCTTTCTCTCTAATGATTTTAACTCTCTTTGAATTTTTTTTTATTTCTAATTTTTTTTGTTCCTCCCTATAGTTTTCGTATCTTTTAAATTTTCTCTATAATGTTTTTTTTTATTTGTTGCTCTACTTGTTCCTAACTCTTAACTTTTTTCCTCATTATTTTAGTTTTTCTTCCTAAAATTTTGATCATCTTGGCCTTTTTTTTTTGTTATCTATCTATCTTTGAATTTTACTCTTTTTATTAAAATTCCCTCTTTGAATTTTTTGTCCCTTCCTTTAAAATTTTTATCCCTCCATATTTCTAATTTTTATTCATCCAAATATTATAATAATTTATGACTAAATACTTTTTAAACAGATTAATTATAATTAAATCAATTAGGTTAAAACAACATTTTAGGTTAAAGTAATTTCCCAAATATGCCTTTTAAAAATTACTTAGGGGTTGTTTGGTTTAGGGGGTTGAGTTGGGTTGGGTTGATAACCCAACCCCACATTTGGCCCACCAACTTCTCAACCTAGGACATATTAACTCAATCCCACCACTTGACAAAAGAACTCCACGCGGCTGAGAAAATAACTCCAAGCGTCTTCTCTCTCATCCCTTATGTCTTCACAGCATCATTTCATCTCCTCGAGGATTCAGACGATATTCAGTCGTTCTCTCTTCTCAACGGCGTCTCATCTCCACCCCCTTAGGTCTCACGAACGTTTCTCATCTCTTTACATTTTCTCTGATCTCTCTCATTTGTTTTCTCTCACGATCTGATCTCACAAAGAACATTTCTGATTTGTGTTCGTTCCTTCGATGGAGGTGAGTACTCGATCGATGACGACTGCCCTTCCATTTCTTCATCGAGGTAAGTATGTTTCCCTTCATTTTTCCTTATTTTAGTCAATATTCTTCAGATCCGAAGCCCTAATCATCCATGCAACCACATCTTTGGGTGTTGATTCATTCCTCGAAACCCCTCAAGGTAGACTTTCTCACCGATCTGTGATCCCAACCTGTTATTATTATTTTTTTTTTACAGAACCGTAAACTCAGACCTCATTCATTCTTCCCAAACCTCTTGCCACTTTAACGCTTCATATCAGTCTCCTTGTTTTTTCCATTACCTAATCGATTCGACGAAATAGGATTAAATGAGTGGGACTTGGTGAGAGGGTTAAAGCATGGTGAGAGGTGAGGGATGTTATCACATACTCACAAGTTTGTCCTCTATTCCTTGTTGTCGGCCGATGATGATTCAGTATGCTGTGATTATTCCAGTGATGATATTTTTTTTCATCTTTTCTATTTTTTTTTCAAAATTTAATTTCAAACCATTGAATTTGTTTTCTCCTCTGATTCTGCTTATGAGATATGCCCTGTGGATCTGCTTTAATTATTGTTTCTTCAATTTCTTTGTTCAATTGTATGTTTTAACCCATCTCCTTTGTTTTTATCATGGTTTGTTCAATTTTATGATACATGCCCTCTCATATATTGTCATTACTCTTTGTTCCATTGAATGATATATGTCATCTTTGTTGTAATTTTACCCTCAATTAATTGATATTTGAGTCTATTTTTTATTACTAATAAATATTAGTATTGCCTATTAATTATGTTGGGTTGGAGTGATCAATGCTCACCTACTCGAGCTTGTTGTACTCTGTGTTCAACCATCATATTAAATGGTTCTCTTCTTTTATTTCCCAATCTTTAATTCAAACCTATTGCCCTGTACTCAATGAGAATTAATTACACTCATTTGTTAAAGCCAACTATCACTCCACTCTCCTACTATATATATGTATATCGTGTTTGCTTAATTTTTTTAGAAGATCTCCATTGTCGACCTCCCCTTTTGGCAAGTCTAATTGTTTTCTATTCCATTTGCACTTTCATTCTGCAATACCATGACTCATACTCTGTTTTTTGAGAAGATCTACATTTTGTCATGTGTTTGTATCATATTTTCCTTTGTTTTCTTTCCTCTTCACAATTTCATTTTGCTCTTACATTCATTTCATAATCTATTTTTTGAGAAGATCTACATTCGGTCATGTGTTTGAATCATAATGTCATTTGTTTTCTATTCCATTTACACTTTGAGTATGCTCTTACATTCCTTTCATAATTTGTGTTTTACAACCATTTCGTTGTTTTTTTTCAATGATAAAGATGAATAACAATCTCTGAGGCCGACTTTAATGTTCATTACCTTCATAACTTGAAACGTGTGATTGTTATTAATGTTCATTTGCATTCCGTTCATGTTCTTCCATGCTGACTTTTATGTTTCCATAGGTTGTATGTCCTTCTCATTGTCGGCGAAAAGGTAATCTATCTATACTTTACTTTCTATTTGTTCATCCACTCACGCTTGTATTATTTTTTTCTTTTATGTTCTTATGAATGGTCAGTTGCACGGTCTCCATTTTCGAAAGTTCAGTTACGTCCAAGGACTCCTCCCAAAATCCTTTTGACCATACTCAAGGTAAGTCAGTCAACAATCATACATTGCATAAAGTTTGTATAGAGTGTTGTTTCTTTAATTAGCGTTGAATGTTTTCTTATTGCAGGTCCAAACTAATACTCTCTCTGAATTTAGTTTGAGGTTCGTTGATGCAATACCCATTGTTTTCTACTCTCCTATAAAGTAATGAACATTATCATAGATTATGTTAATTTTATTCTTTATCTTAGATTGTGTTAATTTTCGTCTCTGGTATGTAACGAACTTTGGCATTGATAGATTACTATGTGACAATTTCATATTTGTTTAATTTTTGTTTAGACAGTGATTATGTTAATTTTTGTTTAGGCAGTAAATATCGAATATAGATTATCTTAATTTTTGTCCTTTGCACGTGATGAAAATCCAAATACTTTTCAAAAATTAAGTGACCACAAACAAGCCCATGTCTCAGTCACTCATTGGATCAAAAAATGCATTTGTCGGCAATGTATTTGGACTCACTTGTATTCAACTGAATCAAATAATGATGTAAAGAGTTAGAGTTTTAACAAAAAAAAGTTCAATGCAATGACTTTTTTACCAAAAACACAAGTTTTTTGATATTTCGAACATACAATGGTAAACAATGGGATTATGGTTAGTTCAAAAGATTTTAGATTAGTTTGGTCCATTTATACTTTTTCGAACAATGTTATTTTAAACAATGTTATTAAACAATGCTAAATTAATTAATTCAATAATTTTTAACATCACTTGTCAATGAATAACAATTAATTAAATTCCATAGAGTAGAGTTTCATACAATGATTAATAAAGGAACAACCATTGAATAATGCATTGAATGAGTAAAACAACCAATAAAAAACCTCAACCAATAAATACCCTCAACCAAAAGTATTTAAAACAACCAAAACTCTTCAACCACATACATTTTACTCAACTTTTTTGTTATATATCATAAACTAATTGCGTACACTTTTAATTTAGGATTATGGGTAAAACAAAGTTATACGTGGTATTCATTGGTCGTAACCCAGGAATTTACATGACATGGCATGAGTGCCATAGACAAGTCCATGGATATAGGTGAGCAATCTACCAATCTTACGTCACTTTTGTCGAGGTTGAGCATGCATTTACTCAGTTTAACATGGAGACTGATAACCGTTCAACCACGATCGTTAATACTATTCATGCAGGACAATGTAGTTATTATAAAGTCCTAGTAATCTCATTTTTTTTGGAATGGTTGTCATGTACGTAGGAATTCAATATTAGGATTATGTTAGCATAGGGTGTAGGCACTATGATGGGTGTAGTTGATATTAATGAAAGACACATCTATGTTTCAGGAGCGATTATCATTTTCCACATATATATAATCTGGAAGATGGAAACCGTTGAAGAATTATTTAATATCCTTACAATCATGACCACATCTCACGGCTAATCTGGAAGATGGAAACCGTTGAAGAATTATTTAGAGCGTAAGTATCACCTGATACGGGAGATTGTGCACCGCGGAGACGTGACAGTCACGCAGATAGCTTCGGAGCACAACGTTGCTGATCCATTTACAAAGGCCCTCACGGCTAAGGTGTTTGAGGGTCACCTAGAGAGTCTAGGTCTTCGAGTGGTTCCTGACTAGGGCAAGTGGAAGTATTGTAAAGGGGTATTCAATGCCCTAGTTTATTGTATTACTATTGTATTACTTTACTGTACATTTGAGAAATGTATCATGTACTCCACTAGCTTAGTCCAAGCGGGAGTTTGTTGGGATGTATGTCCTCATTTCGTGTAGTTTGTAATATTCCAAGTTGTAAATGAATAAGAGTTATTTATTTCAACATTGTGTAATAAATAAGAGTTATTTATTTAAACTTTGTGTCTCGCATTTTTCATAAATTTAATCCAATAAACTAAGCTCTAGGGTCATTGCATTATGAGAGAAGTACGAACTTGAACGGTGTGTAGTGGACACACAGGGAGGATCGCGTTCGAGTTAATGACCCGAATGGTCCACAGTATATGGATAGGGTTGGAGACCCAATCCTGGATACACTGTGGATGCGGCCCGCTTTGTATTGGATACAAACGAGGTGATCTGACTCGTTCATGTGGTTGACATGCGAGTGGGGGCATCCTGTGAAATGAGATTGTACAAAACTGGACCGTGAATTATTAGACTTACTGATGAAACACCGTTAATAGTATAGAGCTAATAAATTCGTAGGTGACCATTAGTGACTCGACCTTAATCCTGAGCGTGTCACGGACTCCTGTCTGCGGGGGTCTGTCCTTTGACTAGTACGGGTGAGGGTGACCACTGTTGCTCGCCCAATATGCCTATCTCTCTCGGGCGGGGACCACGTGGGGAGCTGGGAACTTGACTACGCAAGAAGGAATTCACTCGTTCCCGACTTAGGGAAACTAAAGGGGTTGTTCCCTTAAGTGTTGTCTCTAGGGCTTAAACAACGGGGCCCCACTCTCTCATTGGCCTGAGGGTTGTTGTTTATGGTTAGACCATGCAACGTAGTTATTCATTAGATGAGCAGTGGGACTTAAGGAGCAAGAGGTAGACACAGGGGTAAAACGGTAATTTGACCCAGTTGTGACTACAAACAACCTGTGAATGGTCGACTCATGGGTATTGGTTATATCGATGGACACAATTTGTCTTACAGTGATGAGAGTGCAGCTCACGAGCTTTAGTGGAGTGTTCTGTGTAGCTAATGAATGTTGAATAATCGGGTCAAAGAGTTTGGTGAGTTAGTCTCGGATCATTGGAGCTCGTCACGTGTAGGTCCATTAGGTCCTCGGTTGGCACAAATTGGACAAATTGAGGGTTTACAGTTTGGTGTGAATTTGAAGTGTTCAAATTCATTATTTGGGTATTTATGTCATTTATATGAGATATAGATGACATAATATATAGTTTGATGTGAATGAGATTCATAATAAACTATAGTATAACCTAATTGATTAATTAGTGCTAATTGGAGAAATTGAATTGAGAGAAATTAAATTGAATGTGATTCAATTTATAATTCCACATTTATGCAAATGAGATTTGTATATTATATGAGATACCTTTATTATATAATATGCAAATGTGATTTGTATATTATATGGTTGTGGTAAAATTGTGATTTGGTGGACGTTTTAACTCCATCACACAATATTATTTAAAGGCTTTGCAAGAAGCCATTGGTGTGCCATTTTGCCATTTTTTGGATTTCCATCCAAAAAGAGCAAGACAATTCTCTCTCAAGAACTCTCTCAATTCTCCAAAATTCTCTCCTCACCCAAAACCAAAGAGAGTCCCACTCACTCTCCCTCAACCTCCCGAGAACAACCGAGAAGACCCTTTGGAGGTGTCTCCTTGTTCGGATCGAGGATCGAGTTCGAGGAGTTCGTTGGTACGAGAGAGATCGTGACGGGAGAAAGAGAAAACGTTGAAGAAGAGTTCTTCAAGAGGTTAGTTCTTTTTACTTACTGTTTTCTTCTTCTTCTTTGCATGTTTAGCCTAGGATCTATGAGATAGATTCAATTTTAAGACACTTTTTACACAACGGATCAACGATGTTTCACAACGTCTTCCGCTGCGGGAATTCAAAATCTCTTCAATACGATCGACGTCGAATTAGGCAGACGTATTTCTTTCGCCTCATTTACAAGAATGACCTATGTTGCCGCGAGAGCACGAGGATGGATAGAAGGGCCTTCACTATCCTGTATACTATTCTCAAGACCACTGGTGGTTTAGTACCAACACAATATGTTGATATCGAGGAGATGGTTGCTATGTTCCTACACATCCTAGCACACGATGTCAAGAATCAAGTGATTTGTAGGCAATTTGCAAGGATTGGTGAGATAGTCTCTAGACACTTCAACTCTGTGCTAAACTCAGTCTTGCAACTACACAACGTGTTGTTGAAAAAACCAGAACCAATCACGAGCACATGCACTGATGCGCGATGGAAATGTTTTGAGGTATACAAAATTAAGCACATCCTTTGGGGTCGTAGATAACAATGCATAGTTATTTCACATGTTTAATGTGGGATTGATGTCTTCATTCCAAACAGAATTGTTTGGGCGCGTTAGATGGTACATACATCAAGGTTAATGTCATTGTCGCTGATCGACCACAATATAGAACGCGGAAAGGTGAAATTGCAACGAACGTACTTGGAGTTTGTTCTCCGAACGGAGAGTTCATATTCGTCATTCCAGGATGGGAAGGGTCGCGCGACTGATTCTAGGGTGCTTAGAGACGCAATATCTCGTTCTATTGGTTTGAAGGTTCCTAGGGGTAAAACCATAACAATGTGAAGATAAATGAGAAAAAAAATAATCATGTCATTTAACTGGTCGTATCTTATACATGATATTATTATTTGTGTGATGTTGGCTACCCTAATGCTGAGGGATTCCTTGTCCCTTATAGAGGAAAACGATACTACCTTTCAGAATGGCGTGGATCGGGGAATGCCGACTACTCCAAGAGAATTTTTCAACATGAAGCACTCTTCTGCAAGGAACGTGATCGAGAGAACGTTTAGAGTATTGAAGGGGAGATGGGCAATTCTCCGAGGGAAGTCTTTTTATCCGATCCAAGTACAATGTCGGACTATAACAGCATGTTGTCTCATTCTCAACCTCATTTGTAGATAGATGGGTTCGAGCGCACTGTGGGAGGAGGTCGATGAAGTCGACACCGGATCCGATGGTAGCGAAAGAGACAATATACAGTTCATTGAAAGCTTCGACGAATGGACCCAATTTAGGGATGGTTTGGCAAACCAAATGTTTCATGAATGGGAACAATCATAATATGTTACAATTCTCTAGTATTTATTATGTCAAACGCTAATGGACAACTTTCTCGTTTATTTCTATAGGTTAATGTTTTCTATGGTATGAAATAGTAATTTGAATTTTATTTGTTGTGACATAAACCTTATTTCGCAAAACGCATGCATGTAGCATTATTATGCAGGTACTTCAAAACACTCCAAGTATATGTGGACGAAGGTTGAGGATGCGAGATTGGTCGAGTCATTGGTCTATTTGGTACATAATGGGTGGCGATCAGACAACGGAACATTCAGGCCTAGATATCTCTAACATCTTCAAAAGATGCTAGCAGAGAAACTACCCAATTCATCATTAGAACTGAATACTATAGACTGCAAAGTGAGAACTTTGAAAAAGTAATACAATGTTGTTGCAGAGATGCTTTGGTTGTAGTGGTTTTGGCTGGAACGAGGAATTCAACTGTGTTGAGGCAGAGTAAGAGGTATTTGATGCATGGGTCAACATCAAGACTAAAGAAAAGCTTCAAAAATTGAGTTGAATTAAATGTTGTCAAACTTCATTTATGTTGAACTAATGATGCGGTTAATGAACTAAAGTGCAATTTATGTTCCATTAAAGACAAGTCAAGCTTCATTTATGCAAGAGTTTCAAGCTACTTCAAGTGGAGTTTCATTTATGCATGAGAAGTTACAAACTTTATGTAGGGTGATTAAAGACATCAATTCTCGGATTTATGGAATTTTGACGTAATTTTCAGTTTTAAAGTCTTGTTTTCAATGATTTAGGTTACAAAATAGCTAGTGGAGATCATGGTATTGATGGGGATGTAAGTTACAACCTTTCAATAGACCATAGGTTACTCTAGGGTTGATTTTGAGGCTATATAAACCCATGTACCTAAAAAAAGAAAGATTAAAAATGTAATCAAAAGAGGCCTTGAGCTTTTTTATAGCCTTTGAGTTATTTCTTTGCAATTCTATGTAGATTAGGTTGCATGCTTAGAATCATTCAAGCTAGACTTGATCAATCTTGCTTGTGGAGTGATTCGAATCTCATACAAATTCTCTTGTCTTGAGATGCTTGATCGACAAGGTAATCCGATTTTACTTTCCTTGAGTTGATCTTCAAAATTGGTTATTATTTCTTTAAGATTGAGTTATCTAAAGGTATTATTTCTTTAAGCAAGCTTGTTAGATCCAATTGTCAAGGGTTACTTAACATTTTGACATTAGAATCTTTGGCTTTTTTGATTTCATTTAGATTTGGGGTTTTTTTGGGGTTTAGATTTAATAGTCTTGTTTGTTGTTAACAAGGTAGATTAGATTTTTTCTAATTCCTCTTAAATTCTTATCATTTGGTATCATAGCTTTAGGCTCAAGATCGGATATATGTTTCCTTTGCATTTATCTTGAATTTGTCTTTGATTTTCACGTTTTGTTTTTTTTGTTTGTTTGTTTTTTTTTTTTTTTTTTTTGCAATCTATCCAGTTTGTGAAATCTGTCGAAAAGCACAAAAAACTCATATTTTCGTTTGTTATTTCAATTGCAAGCCTTCATCAATGTTGTAGATCAGACACCTATCTATAAGTTTTTCTTCTATGAGAATTTCTAATTTGGCTTTCTTTAGGGTGAAAAATTTGCATTTTTATAACTTGTTCTGAAAAACTGTTATACCCAAGAACATGTGTTCTTGTGTTCTTCTTTGTGTTTGCCTCTAAAGCCGCCTAAATCCGAAATATCTCATTTGATTTAATCATCTTTGTTTTAATATAACCATTTGGCATTCATTCATTGATGTTACACTTTGAAAGTTTTAAAAGTTGGTTGTTACATATTAAATACGGACAGTTAAATTTCTGCACTTTGAACTTTCCAACCAATAGTTTCAAATAGTAACTCTTATATTTAAAAATTTCAGCCATCAATTATCGTCCATGAGTTACATTTCTTCTTCATTTATGTAGCCATAACATAGAATTTCTATAGGTTTCACCTTGTTTCAACTCTAATCCAAACTTTTTGTTAAGTTTGATTGAATTCTTACCATTTGTTTGATTTCAAAATTTTCCCATCAGTCAAGCTAGTTTGTTTGTATTTAAAGTGTGCAAATATCCATTGGATTGCAAATTATCTTGGCTTCTCCAATTCAAATTTTGAGAGATGAGATTGAGAATTAAACACGAGTGGCCTAAATATTATTGAGTGTAAACTTGTGAGGGAGTGTTGTGAGGTCCTTTGTATTTTCTTAACTTGTTTTTGCAGCAATCTTTCACAAAGAAAATGAATACGAGGAAGAAATTCAAGAGAGCAAGACCAAGGACTGAAATAAATTCGAGTTTATGTTACAACGACATCCTTAGATTCGAGGAAGAAGGGGAGAATGATATGAATCCTATCGTGCCATCAAGACTAAAGAAAAGCTTCAAAAATTGAGTTGAATTAAATTGTCAAACTTCATTCATGTTGAACTAATGATGCATTTAATGAACTAAAGTGCAATTTATGCTCCATTAAAGACAAGTCAAGCTTCATTTATGCAGCAAGAGTTTCAAGCTACTTCAAGTGGAGTTTCATTTATGCATGAGAAGTTACAAACTTTATGTAGGGTGATTAAAGACATCAATTCTCGGATTTATGGAATTTTGACGTAATTTTCAGTTTTAAAGTCTTGTTTTCAATGATTTAGGTTACAAAATAGCTAGTGGAGATCATGGTATTGATGGGGATGTAAGTTACAACCTTTCAATAGACCATAGATTACTCTAGGGTTGATTTTGAGGCTATATAAAGCCATGTACCTAAAAAAAAAAAAGATTAAAAATGTAATCAAAAGAGGCCTTGAGCTTTTTTATAGCCTTTGAGTTATTTCTTTGCAATTCTATGTAGATTAGGTTGCATGCTTAGAATCATTCAAGCTAGACTTGATCAATCTTGCTTGTGGAGTGATTCGAATCTCATATAAATTCTCTTGTCTTGAGATGCTTGATCGACAAGGTAATCCGATTTTACTTTCCTTGAGTTGATCTTCAAAATTGGTTTTGGGGTCTTTGAGATTGAGTTATCTAAAGGTATTATTTCTTTAAGCAAGCTTGTTAGATCCAATTGTCAAGGGTTACTTAAATTTTTACATTAGAATCTTTGGCTTTTTTGATTTCATTTAGATTTGGGGTTTTTTTGGGGTTTAGATTTAATAGTCTTGTTTGTTGTTAACAAGGTAGATTAGATTTTTTCTAATTCCTCTTAAATTCTTATCATTTGGTATCATAGCTTTAGGCTCAAGATCGGATATATGTTTCCTTTGCATTTATCTTGAATTTGTGTTTTATTTTCACGTTTTGTTTTTTTTTTTTTTTTTTGTTTTTTTTTTTTTTTTTTTTTTTTGCAATCTATCCAGTTTGTGAAATCTGTCGAAAAGCACAAAAAACTCATATTTTCGTTTGTTATTTCAATTGCAAGCCTTCATCAATGTTGTAGATCAGACACCTATCTATAAGTTTTTCTTCTATGAGAATTTCTAATTTGGCTTTCTTTAGGGTGAAAAATTTGCATTTTTATAACTTGTTCGAAAAATGTTATACCCAAGAACATGTGTTCTTGTGTTCTTGCTGTGTTTGCCTCTAAAGCCAGCTAAATCCGAAATATCTCATTTGATTTAATCATCTTTGTTTTAATATAACCATTTGGCATTCATTCATTGATGTTACACTTTGAAAGTTTTAAAAGTTGGTTGTTACATATTAAATCTGGATGATTAAATTTCTGCACTTTGAACTTTCCAACCAATAGTTTCAAATAGTAACTCTTATATTTAAAAATTTCAGCCATCGATTATCGTCCATGAGTTACATTTCTTCTTCATTTATGTAGCCATAACATAGAATTTCTATAGGTTTCACCTTGTTTCAACTCTAATCCAAACTTTTTGTTAAGTTTGATTGAATTCTTACCATTTGTTTGATTTCAAAATTTTCCCATCAGTCAAGCTAGTTTGTTTGTATTTAAAGTGTGCAAATATCCATTGGATTGCAAATTATCTTGGCTTCTCCAATTCAAATTTTGAGAGATGAGATTGAGAATTAAACACGAGTGGCCTAAATATTATTGAGTGTAAACTTGTGAGGGAGTGTTGTGAGGTCCTTTGTATTTTCTTAACTTGTTTTTGCAGCAATCTTTCACAAAGAAAATGAATACGAGGAAGAAATTCAAGAGAGCAAGACCAAGGACTGAAATAAATTCGAGTTTATGTTACAACGACATCCTTAGATTCGAGGAAGAAGGGAGAATGATATGAATCCTATCGTGCCATCAAGACTAAAGAAAAGCTTCAAAAATTGAGTTGAATTAAATTGTCAAACTTCATTCATGTTGAACTAATGATGCATTTAATGAACTAAAGTGCAATTTATGCTCCATTAAAGACAAGTCAAGCTTCATTTATGCAGCAAGAGTTTCAAGCTACTTCAAGTGGAGTTTCATTTATGCATGAGAAGTTACAAACTTTATGTAGGGTGATTAAAGACATCAATTCTCGGATTTATGGAATTTTGACGTAATTTTCAGTTTTAAAGTCTTGTTTTCAATGATTTAGGTTACAAAATAGCTAGTGGAGATCATGGTATTGATGGGGATGTAAGTTACAACCTTTCAATAGACCATAGATTACTCTAGGGTTGATTTTGAGGCTATATAAAGCCATGTACCTAAAAAAAAAAAGATTAAAAATGTAATCAAAAGAGGCCTTGAGCTTTTTTATAGCCTTTGAGTTATTTCTTTGCAATTCTATGTAGATTAGGTTGCATGCTTAGAATCATTCAAGCTAGACTTGATCAATCTTGCTTGTGGAGTGATTCGAATCTCATATAAATTCTCTTGTCTTGAGATGCTTGATCGACAAGGTAATCCGATTTTACTTTCCTTGAGTTGATCTTCAAAATTGGTTTTGGGGTCTTTGAGATTGAGTTATCTAAAGGTATTATTTCTTTAAGCAAGCTTGTTAGATCCAATTGTCAAGGGTTACTTAAATTTTTACATTAGAATCTTTGGCTTTTTTGATTTCATTTAGATTTGGGGTTTTTTTGGGGTTTAGATTTAATAGTCTTGTTTGTTGTTAACAAGGTAGATTAGATTTTTTCTAATTCCTCTTAAATTCTTATCATTTGGTATCATAGCTTTAGGCTCAAGATCGGATATATGTTTCCTTTGCATTTATCTTGAATTTGTCTTTGATTTTCACGTTTTGTTTTTTTTGTTTGTTTGTTTTTTTTTTTTTTTTTTTGCAATCTATCCAGTTTGTGAAATCTGTCGAAAAGCACAAAAAACTCATATTTTCGTTTGTTATTTCAATTGCAAGCCTTCATCAATGTTGTAGATCAGACACCTATCTATAAGTTTTTCTTCTATGAGAATTTCTAATTTGGCTTTCTTTAGGGTGAAAAATTTGCATTTTTATAACTTGTTCTGAAAAACTGTTATACCCAAGAACATGTGTTCTTGTGTTCTTGCTGTGTTTGCCTCTAAAGCCAGCTAAATCCGAAATATCTCATTTGATTTAATCATCTTTGTTTTAATATAACCATTTGGCATTCATTCATTGATGTTACACTTTGAAAGTTTTAAAAGTTGGTTGTTACATATTAAATACGGACAGTTAAATTTCTGCACTTTGAACTTTCCAACCAATAGTTTCAAATAGTAACTCTTATATTTAAAAATTTCAGCCATCAGTTATCGTCCATGAGTTACATTTCTTCTTCATTTATGTAGCCATAACATAGAATTTCTATAGGTTTCACCTTGTTTCAACTCTAATCCAAACTTTTTGTTAAGTTTGATTGAATTCTTACCATTTGTTTGATTTCAAAATTTTCCCATCAGTCAAGCTAGTTTGTTTGTATTTAAAGTGTGCAAATATCCATTGGATTGCAAATTATCTTGGCTTCTCCAATTCAAATTTTGAGAGATGAGATTGAGAATTAAACACGAGTGGCCTAAATATTACTGAGTGTAAACTTGTGAGGGAGTGTTGTGAGGTCCTTTGTATTTTCTTAACTTGTTTTTGCAGCAATCTTTCACAAAGAAAATGAATACGAGGAAGAAATTCAAGAGAGCAAGACCAAGGACTGAAATAAATTCGAGTTTATGTTACAACGACATCCTTAGATTCGAGGAAGAAGGGAGAATGATATGAATCCTATCGTGCCATCAAGACTAAAGAAAAGCTTCAAAAATTGAGTTGAATTAAATTGTCAAACTTCATTCATGTTGAACTAATGATGCATTTAATGAACTAAAGTGCAATTTATGCTCCATTAAAGACAAGTCAAGCTTCATTTATGCAGCAAGAGTTTCAAGCTACTTCAAGTGGAGTTTCATTTATGCATGAGAAGTTACAAACTTTATGTAGGGTGATTAAAGACATCAATTCTCGGATTTATGGAATTTTGACGTAATTTTCAGTTTTAAAGTCTTGTTTTCAATGATTTAGGTTACAAAATAGCTAGTGGAGATCATGGTATTGATGGGGATGTAAGTTACAACCTTTCAATAGACCATAGATTACTCTAGGGTTGATTTTGAGGCTATATAAAGCCATGTACTAAAAAAAAAAAAAAAGATTAAAAATGTAATCAAAAGAGGCCTTGAGCTTTTTTATAGCCTTTGAGTTATTTCTTTGCAATTCTATGTAGATTAGGTTGCATGCTTAGAATCATTCAATCTAGACTTGATCAATCTTGCTTGTGGAGTGATTCGAATCTCATATAAATTCTCTTGTCTTGAGATGCTTGATCGACAAGGTAATCCGATTTTACTTTCCTTGAGTTGATCTTCAAAATTGGTTTTGGGGTCTTTGAGATTGAGTTATCTAAAGGTATTATTTCTTTAAGCAAGCTTGTTAGATCCAATTGTCAAGGGTTACTTAAATTTTTACATTAGAATCTTTGGCTTTTTTGATTTCATTTAGATTTGGGGTTTTTTTGGGGTTTAGATTTAATAGTCTTGTTTGTTGTTAACAAGGTAGATTAGATTTTTTCTAATTCCTCTTAAATTCTTATCATTTGGTATCATAGCTTTAGGCTCAAGATCGGATATATGTTTCCTTTGCATTTATCTTGAATTTGTCTTTGATTTTCACGTTTTGTTTTTTTTGTTTGTTTGTTTTTTTTTTTTTTTTTTTTTTTGCAATCTATCCAGTTTGTGAAATCTGTCGAAAAGCACAAAAAACTCATATTTTCGTTTGTTATTTCAATTGCAAGCCTTCATCAATGTTGTAGATCAGACACCTATCTATAAGTTTTTCTTCTATGAGAATTTCTAATTTGGCTTTCTTTAGGGTGAAAAATTTGCATTTTTATAACTTGTTCAAAATCATATACCCAAGAACATGTGTTCTTGTGTTCTTCTTGTGTTTGCCTCTAAAGCCGCTAAAACCGAAATATCTCATTTGATTTAATCATCTTTGTTTTAATATAACCATTTGGCATTCATTCATTGATGTTACACTTTGAAAGTTTTAAAAGTTGGTTGTTACATATTAAATACGGACAGTTAAATTTCTGCACTTTGAACTTTCCAACCAATAGTTTCAAATAGTAACTCTTATATTTAAAAATTTCAGCCATCAGTTATCGTCCATGAGTTACATTTCTTCTTCATTTATGTAGCCATAACATAGAATTTCTATAGGTTTCACCTTGTTTCAACTCTAATCCAAACTTTTTGTTAAGTTTGATTGAATTCTTACCATTTGTTTGATTTCAAAATTTTCCCATCAGTCAAGCTAGTTTGTTTGTATTTAAAGTGTGCAAATATCCATTGGATTGCAAATTATCTTGGCTTCTCCAATTCAAATTTTGAGAGATGAGATTGAGAATTAAACACGAGTGGCCTAAATATTACTGAGTGTAAACTTGTGAGGGAGTGTTGTGAGGTCCTTTGTATTTTCTTAACTTGTTTTTGCAGCAATCTTTCACAAAGAAAATGAATACGAGGAAGAAATTCAAGAGAGCAAGACCAAGGACTGAAATAAATTCGAGTTTATGTTACAACGACATCCTTAGATTCGAGGAAGAAGGGGAGAATGATATGAATCCTATCGTGCCATCAAGACTAAAGAAAAGCTTCAAAAATTGAGTTGAATTAAATGTTGTCAAACTTCATTTATGTTGAACTAATGATGCATTTAATGAACTAAAGTGCAATTTATGCTCCATTAAAGACAAGTCAAGCTTCATTTATGCAGCAAGAGTTTCAAGCTACTTCAAGTGAAGCTCTATTTATGCATGAGAAGTTACAAACTTTATGTAGGGTGATTAAAGACATCAATTCTCGGATTTATGGAATTTTGATGTAATTTTCAGTTTTAAAGTCTTGTTTTCAATGATTTAGGTTACAAAATAGCTAGTGGAGATCATGGAATTGATGGGGATGTAAATTACAACCTTTCAATAGACCATAGGTTACTCAAGGGTTGATTTTGAGGCTATATAAAGCCATGTACCTAAAAAAAAAAGAAAAGATTAGAAATGTAATAAAAAAAGGCCTTGAGCTTTTTTATAGCCTTTGAGTTATTTCTTTGCAATTATATGTAGATTAGGTTGCATGCTTAGAATCATTTAAGCTAGACTTGATCAATCTTCCTTGTGGAGTGATTCGAATCTCATACAAGTTCTCTTGCCTAGAGATGCTTGATTGACAAGGTATTCCGATTTTACTTTCCTTGAGTTGATTTTCAAAATTGATTTTGGGGTCTTTGAGATTGAGTTATCTAAAGGTCTTGTTTCTGTAAGCAAGGTTGTTAGATCTAATTGTCAAGGGTTACTTAACATTTTGACATTAAAATCTTTGGGTTCTTTGATTTCATTTTGATTTGGGGATTTTTTTTGGGTTTAGATCTAATAGTCTTGTTTGTTGTTAACAAGGTAGATTAGATTTTTTCTAATTCCTCTTTAATTCTTATCAATGGGTCAAGGTGAGGTAGTACTTCTAATAAAAAATTATCATTAGCATTCGTTGTAGATATACGTAATTGTTGGGTTTGTGTCCTAAAACTCGTAATTTGTAATTATGTTCTAATTAATGTAATAAAGTGTTATTAATGTAATAAAGAGTTATTATTCGTTATCTACGAGTTTGCCTTTCTTTAAACCCTAAATCCAATAAACTAAACATCCAAGGTTGTTAAATGTATCTTTAACTGAATGTAGTGTATATATAGAGGATCTCGGTTCGAGATACAGCTTAAAGGGTCTATAGTTAGGGGATAAGGTTTGGGTATCTTACCCTGGTAAAACTATGGATGTGGCCCACTTTGTATTTGATACAAACATTGTGATCCTAACGTGTTCGTGTAGATGACATGTGAGTGAGAATATCCTATGTAATGAGATTACATAAGACCGGACCACGAAATAGCAACCTCTAGTTGTAACTCCATTGACTAGTTAGGTTTCTATTTCACTAGGATGACCTAGGCAACTTGATCTCAATCCTCGAGCGGTGTTCGTGAGGATTGTCCTTTGACTAGAATGGGTGAGAGTGGCCAGATACACCGACTCAATATGTCTACCTTCTTGGGGACAAGACCGAGTGAGCAGTTGGTAACTTAACTTAGCAAGATGGAATTCACTCCTTCCCGCCTACTAAAGGGTTCTTAGATCATTTGAATTTGAAATGTTCAAATTTATAAGGGAATAAACTTAATGTATATAGATACAATATAATATATAGTTTTGGAACTATATATTATAAATTTAATGTGGATATGATTCATATTAAATTATGTGAGAGAATTAAATATTTGAAAGAGTTCAAATGTTAAATTCAAATGTGAATGTGATTCATATTTGTAAACTATAGGTTAAATCCTAATGTGCATGAGATGTACATTAAACTATAGTGTAAAGGGTAAAATGATTAAATGTGATTTAATCATTCAATTAATATTATATTTGAATTAAATATGATTTAATTTAATAGAATTAATTAATTAATTAATTAATTAATTAATATAATATTAATTGAGAACGTGTCAGGAGGACACGTTCCCACTACTCTCCAACTCCCCCTCGATAGTGAGTGGGGAGTTGCCCACTTTGAGGCTTTTCTCCTGGTGAGAAGAGCAAAAACGATCGATCGATCATTGATTGAACACAACAGAAATTCTCTCTCTCTCACTCTCTCAATTCCCATTCTCGAATTGTTGGATCTTTCCCACCTAAGGAAGATCTAAGTTGAATCTCAGAGATATAGGAGGTTTTCTGTATGGTTGGTGTCCTGTTGGAAGAAAAGAATAAAGAAGTGTTCATGCATTGCTGGAGCAAGGAGTTGTTAAGAATCTACAAAGGTAACTTCTCTTCCTTTTAGTTTAATTGTTATTTTCAGCATGTTTGCATGTATATCTTCATGCCTAATTAGATTAGGATTTACATGTTTGTTCTGTTTTGTCAATGTACTGGTTTTTGCATTTCTAACCAAAACAATCAAGCAATTACGATTCCAAACTCGTTTCCGCTGCTCAAGGGGATTAGATCTCCATCAGTAATATATTTTTTTCTTACATGTAGAGCCATACAAATGCCAAGGGGATGGGGAACAAATCATTTTCACACTATGATGATCTTGCATTTGTATTTGGAAAAGACAGAGCAACGGGGATGGGCACGGAGACCCCAATGGAAATGGCCTCTAACGCTGTAGAACAAATGGAGGAGGAGATCCGACTGGGATCGCAAGACTTCTTCGGGACGGAGTTAAAAGAGTCTAGATTAAGAAAGCGGAAGCAATTTTGGATATTGAACGCTTTAAGTTGATCAATTTTGTAAAATAAAATGCATGCTCAAAGCTGAAAAAACAGAGAGATAGAAAACTCAACTTTGAAGATCAAATTCTCTTCACCCGGTGGATGGTTTTCAGCACGAACACTTCGTGGACGACCGTTAGAGTCTTCCCTACTATCCTCGGGCCTTAAAACGGATTGTGGGATTCTAGGTTGAGAGAATTTAGAAGAAAAGACCTCAAAGGTCACTAATTCAGGAATTTAGAATTTTCTGCAAAAATCTCTCATATTATCTCAAATCACCATTATATAAAGCTTCAGTAAGTCAGAGCAACCGCTACCGAGGGGCAGTCAATCACTCCTTCACTGAACCAAGACATTCTTGACTAAATGTTAATACCGGAATAACTCTTATTCCTATAACATTATAATTATCGCTACTTTGGTCAAGAACTTACTAACACTTAGCAATTCTTGTAAGTGTGACCCACCATTTTCAGACCTCAGAGGTCGGCCCTAACAATGCTACCGAACTGGAGAGACAAAGTGGAGAATGGACCTAAGAGACCCTATCCATTTCTAGAGTTTGAGTTGTTTCGAATCCCATGTTACATCCTTCCGAATGGATAGTACTACTTCGAGCAACCTGCAGACGCAACATTGGAATCTCACGATCCAACCTAATGGAGGAGACTGTAGGATGTGTTGACACACTTCCTTCTCCCACTTACTATAAATACTTACTCCATTCACCTTGCTCTTGATTTATGCAAACACCATCCGAATGGGGATGCCCTATTGACATCACGAGGCCGAGCATAAATCTCACGGTGTGAACTTTGCGGAGAACGTAAGAGAAAATTGATATATCATATATACCTTTTCACTCCCACTAAGTATTTTAAACAGTTTGGGTATACTTTTACTTAGGCATATTCCGGCTAAAACAATATAACCTAAGTCTACCAATATAACAATTATACTGGGATTACCTAAGTTTATTAACCTTTTAATAAACCTAGGTCTATGAGTTTAATTTATTAACTTTTAATAAACGCCATTCACGAAAGATAATTTATAAACCTCTAGATTAAATTCACTCCCAGATCAGTTCCCAGGTAGGGGTGTTTCGTTTCCGTCAGCTTAAGGTACCCAACCCTATTCTTATACTATAGATTGTAGCTGAATTTGCAAGAAAAAAATGCCTCTGTTTTCGATTTTCAGGACCTTTCAAGCTTCTCTCTTCAAATTGAAGGTCTTCCCGAACTCCAATCGACCCGAAATTTTTACAGCTTATTCTACACACATTAATGCTCAAACACACTTAAGAAATTTGAAAATAAAGCACAAATTGATACTCAATTTAAATGTCAAACCCAGAATAACACTTTAGACACCCAGAAAAATTGTATGTCAAAAAACACCCACCATAGAACACAATTGATCAAATTGAGTGCTCAAAATTGCTTTGATATCAATTGAAAGAATCTAGATTAAGAAAGCGGAAGCAATTTTGGATCGTGAACGCTCTAAGTTGATCAATTTTGTAAAATAAAATACATTCTCAAAGCTGGAAAAACAGAGAGATAGAAAACTCAACTTTGAAGATCAAATTCTCTTCACCCGGTGGATTGTTTTCAGCACGAACACTTCGTGGACGATCGTTAGAGTCTTCCCTACTATCCTCAGGCCTTAAAACGGATTGTGGGATCCTAGGTTGAGAGAATTTGGAAGAAAAAACCTCAAATGTCACTAATTCGGGAATTTAGAATTTTCTGCAAAAAATTCTCATATTACCTCAAATCACCATTATATAAACCTTCAACAAGCTTCATTATAGTGACATCTCAACAGTGATGAGGATTGATTGAGGTGGAGGTGGCTAATTTTGTACAATTTTGAAGATGATGAGGATTAGGCAACTTGTCAAGTTGATTTTCATGAAAATCATGAAAATCTATTTATTTTTCATTTAATTTTAATTCAAAAATAAATATTAAATTGATTTTAAATTAAAATTAATTTAATTAATTAAATAATTTAAAATTTAATTTAACTAATTTAATTTAATATCAAATATTAAATTAAATAAATTGCCCAATCCGGATCGTTTTCCCGAACATGAATCTTTATTCATGCTATAAACCGATTCAATATGTAAATCATATTTAAATATATCCACCTCCTATTAATCATAGTTTAATACATAATTAAGCTATGATTCGTTAAATATATCACATATAATTAACGTTTTCTTCCAAACTCGAATTTGAACAATTCAAATTCTTTTCCCTCAAAATGTTACAAGGCTTAGTCCGAGCTAGTAAGGAGGACCTAATGGACCTACAGATCATGAGCTCCAACGATACGAGATTAACCGGTCAAACTTTTTAGCCTAGCTGATCAACATTCGTTAACCACCGGGACACTCCACTAAAGCCCAGAGGTTGCACTCTCCTCACTGTAGATATATTTATGTTCACTCGATATAACCATGATTAGTAAGACGATCCTTCACAGGTCGTTCGTAATTACAGCTGGGTCAAAATTACCGTTTTACCCCTGTAATTACCTCTTGTTCCTTAAGTCTCACTGAACCTCTAATGAACAATTGGTTTGTGGTCCAACCAACAAACCGAATCCCTCTCAGGCCAGTGAGAGGGGTGGGCCCATTGTTCAAGATCTGGAGTCAGCACTTAAGGGAACAACCTCTCTACTAATCCCTAAGGCGGGTAGAAGTGAATTCCATCTTGCAGAACTATGTTCCCAGCTATCTACCCAGACTTATCCTTGAAATGGGAGGCATATTGAGTCGGCAGTCTCGGGCCACTCTCACCCATGCAAATATAAAGATAATCCGAATAAACAGGAGTTCATAGAACGCTCAGGATTAAGATCGAGTTACCTAGGTTATCGTATGAATATAGTCAGTTAAGACAGTAAACGGAGTTATAAAGTCTAAGTGGCTATTTCGTAGTCCAGTTTTATGCAAACTCATTGCATAGGACGCTCTCACTCACATGTCTCCACATGAACGATATAGGATCACATCGTTTGTACTCTACAAAGCGGGCTACGTCCATAGTGTTCCCAGGATAAGGTACCCAACCCTATCCTTATACTATAAACTGTTTTGGCTATAACTTGAACTTGATCCATTTTTATGTCACACATAAAGTTCAAGTATTCATCCTATAGCCAAGGGTTCTTAATCGGATTAGGGTTACATAATTCATAATTCACTTTATTCAAAAACATCTTTACTGAATAAATCTCAATAACATCTTTATTACAAAATAGAATATACATTCAGTTTACAAAACCACGAGTTTTAGAATATAAAACCCAACAGGAGCAATGACCAATGGAGAATCCATGCACTGCTGATGTAGGGGAGGAAGAATTGCCAGAGCCTCCTACTAGTACACGTAATACATCTGACATGTCTTCTCAATGTACTGGTAGCAAAAGAAAGAGATCATGCTTCCAAACTGAAATGATTGATGTTGTGCGGACAACAATGGACATCCAAACAACTCACATGCAAAGGCTTCTATCGTGGCAGAAGGAGAAGTATGAGTTGGAGGTTGCACGACGGAAGGAAGTGGTCGACCTGTTGTACCAAATAGAAGGGTTGACCGAGCATGATCGTGTCTCTCTGATAGACATGCTTGTCACTGATATACAGAAGACAGACTGTTTCCTGCAGGTCACACCTCAATCGAGGAGGACGTATTGTTTGCGTCTCCTGGGTAGGATTGGATAAGCTGACAATATGGGTCATTTCAGTTATGAGTATGCATATCATCACACCCACGTTGATGTTATTTAATTTTTTTGGGAAATGCTTTTGGGGATAATATTTTATTATAATTTTGGGGGATTTCTAACTATCTTTTTTTATTTTATGTACGATTAATCCCTTGATTATATATGTAATATTTTGTGGGTATGCAACAATCATTACGCCATTAAAAAATGTTCATACACAAATGTTTGTGTTTATATAATTTTAACTAAATACTTTTCATATGCAAAATATTAATACTAATACGTACCTAAATTAAAATAAATAAGTGGTGGTGAACGTGTGCATGAAAGGAGTAAAATTTATATTAATTAATAGAATAAAAATCATGGATTTTATTGGAAAAGAAATTTTGATATGAAACCCAATATACATACTTCCTAAGCAAATATCTCGAACATACATTTGAGAAAATGTTAATATATATTGTAATTTTATAAATTGATCACATAATTGAGTTTTGAGTGTGTAGATAAATGTATTTGTAATTGATTTGTTGGAGAAAAAAGTAAGAAAAAGAAAGTCACAAAAAATCGACTTTTTTCACTTTACAAAAATCGCACCAAATACCTCGACATATTAACTCAACTCGCACACCAAACACGACTTTTCGACTCGACTCAACTCGCAAACCAAACACCGACTTCCCGACTCAACTCAACTCGCAAACCAAACACTAACTTCCTGACTCAACTCAACTCAACTCTGCAAACCAAACACTGATTTCTAGAATTCACTGACAAAACAACTCTGCACAAGTAAACCCAACTCTGCAAACCAAACACTGACTTAATGGTATGAAAATCATAATTAAAAGTGTAGAACCAAACATGAAAATTATTATATTGAAATTACTTTTAATAAATCAAATATAGACAAATAAATTACATTAAAATGAATATTTCTACCATCATTCCAAACATGCCCCTTAGACATATCAGCAAAAAATAAACCAAATAAAAAAAAGAGCTAAATATAGCCAAAACAACTGGACCACTGATCTTGAACGGGATCGAACTGAACTCCAAGCTTGAAGCAAACCAAACATAATGAACCGATCCAATCAACTGACCACAAATGCATTACAAAAACACATTGATATGTGAACAACACTGTACCTACAGATCTTCGAACACCATATCTACGAATGGAAGAGAAGGGTTGACGACAACGTGAATGATGAAGCTCCTTGTAGATATACGACGACACCATTAACAGTTGCCCTGCAAAAGTCCCCTGACCAACAACGAGGGTTTAGGTTTTGGGGTTTAGGGTTTTGGGTTTTAGAATTTTGAGTTTTTGGTTTAATCTCACTTCATTTATACATTTTAATTTAAAGATATTGTTTAATCTCTAAAAATACGGTTGACTTTATCCATCGTAAAATATTTGAGAACTTCCGGAAAGCACTAAAATCACCGAGACGCTTATTAAAATTTTTTTCTCACTTCATTTGTACATAATGTTCTGAATGCTCTGCACTTTTTCTATTGATAGAATAAATTGAAAATGGATTTTAAACATAATCAGTAATTAATAGTAAGTAAATATACTTGTTCGAAAATTCCTATCACTTTTTTTTATTAAAAAAATGAACTTCCATCAAACATCTACAATCCACACGTTTTTATCACGCAATAACTAACGTCTCAAGACCTAATTATAATGTGCTTAAAATGAACTTTTTAGGGGTTTAGTGCATAGAGAATTGAGTTCAAGACTCAAAGTGGAGGCTTCTGATATTGAAGCTTTCGGCTGTTTTTTTTTTTTTTTTATCAAATTAGGTGTCAATTACAAACTTTGTACAATTTTATGAAGAATAATATTGTTTTAAAGGAGCTCAAAATTTTAAAAAACAAATATTTAAAGGTTATTTCATCTCTAAAAAAAGGGTTGGAGTTTTCTACCGAAAAACTTCAAAAATTTCGAGAATACTAAAACACAAAAATGATTATTAAAATTTAATCTCACTTCATTTATACATTTTATTCCGAAAGTTTTTTACTTTTTTCATTAAAAGAATAAATAAAAAACTAATTTAAGAGGTTGTTTAATCTCTAAAAATACGGTTGACTTTACCAATCGTAAAATATCCAAGAACTTCCAGAGAGCCCTAAAACCACCGAAAACGAATATTAAAATTCCTTCTTACTTCACTTCATTTTTACATAATGTTCTGAAGGGTTTTCACTTTTCTATTGAAAGAATAAATAGAAAATGAATTTTAAACATAAACACAGTAACTAATAGGAGGTAAAGATATATTTGTTCAAAAATTCATATGAATATTTTTTAATTAAAAAATAAACTAATCTCCATAAAAAACCTACTTTTATCACACAATAACTAACGTCTCAAGACGTAATTCTAATGTGCTTAAAATGAACTTTTTAGGGTTTTAGTGCATAGAGAATTGGATTCAAGGCTCAAAGTGAAGGCTTCTGATATTAAAGCAGTGGGCTATTTTTTTTTTTTTTTTATCAAATTAGCTGTGAATTACTAACTTTATACAATTTCATGAAGAATACGATTGCTTTCTAGAAGCTCAAAATTTTTAAAAAAAATAATTAAAGGCTATTTCTTTAAAAACAAGGTTGGAAGTTTTCTACGAAAAGTATTCGAGAAGTTCCGAAGATCACTAAAACCACCGAAAATTATTATTAAAATTTAATTTCACTTCATTTATACATTTTATTCTAAAGGTTCTTCACCTTTTCTATTAAAAGAATAAATAGAAATCTAATTTAAAGAAGTTGATTTTATCAATCGTAAAATATATTGGAACTTCCGGAGAACATTAAAACCACCGAAAACGATTATTAAAATTTCTTCTCACTTCATTTGTACATAATGTTCGGAAGGGACTTCACTTTTTCTATTGAAAGAATAAATAGAAAATGAATTTTAAACATAAACACATTAACTAATAGGAGATAAATATATTTGTTCGAAAATTCCTATAATTTTTTTATTTATTCAAAAAATGAACTAATCTCCATAAAACATCTACAATCCACACTTTTTTTTTTCTCACTCAATAACTAACGTGTATAGAGAATTGGATTCAAGGCTCAAAGTGAGGCTTCTGAAGCTTTGGGCTATTTTTTATAATCAAATTAGGTGTCAATTACTAACTTTATACAGTTTTATGAAGAATACTATTGTTTTCTAGGAGCTCAAAATTTAAAAAAAAAATATTAAAAGGTTATTTCATCTTTAAAAACAAGGTTGAAAATTTCTACTGAAAAATATTCGATAACTTCCGGAGATCACTAAAACCACCGAAAATGATTATTAAAATTTAATCTCACTTCATTTATATAATTTATTAGGAAGGTTCTTCACTTTTCTCATTAAAAGAATAAATAGAAAACTAATTTTAAAAAGGTTGTTTAATCTCTAAAAATACGATTGATTTTATCAATCATAAAATATCCGAAAACTTCTAGACTACACTAAAACCATCGAAAACATTAAAATTTCTTCTTACTTCCTTTGTAAATAATGTTTTTTCCATTGAAATAATAAATAGAAAATGAATTTTAAACATAATCTGAAGAATTAATAGGAGGTAAAGATATTTGTTTAAAAATTCCTATGTTTTTTTTTTAATTCAAAAAATGAACTCCATAAAACAACTACAATCCTCACTTTTTTTATCACTCAATAACTAACACCTCAAGACATAGTTGTAATGTGCTTAAAATGTACTTTTTAGGGTTTTAGTGCATAAAGAATTAGGTTCGAAACTCAGAGTGAAGGCTTCTGATATTGAAGCTTTGGGCTTTTTTTTAATATCAAATTAGGTGTTGATTACTAACTTTATACTATTTTATGAGGAATACTATTGTTTTCTTGGAGCTCAAATTTTTTTAAAAAATATATTAAAAGGTTATTTCATCTTTGAAAACAGTGTTGAAGTTTTCTCACAGAAAATATTGAGAAACTTCAGAGAGAGAGCACTAAAACTACCAAAAATGATTATTAAAATTTAATCTCACTTCTTTTATACATTTTATTATGAAAGTTGTTCACTTTTTCAATTAAAAGAATAAGTAGAAAAACTAATTTAAAGAAGTTGTTTAATCTTTAAAAATATGGTTGAAGTTATCCATCGTAAAATATCCAGAACTTTTGAGAGTACTAAAACCACCATAAAAACGACATTACTAAAATTGCTTCTCACATCATTTGTACATAATGTTCGAAAGGTCTTCACTTTTTCCATTGAAAGAATAAATAAAAAAAATTAAGTTTGTGCATGATGCAAGACCCCCTAGTCCATCATTCCCATATAAAATTAAACCACCCTCTACTTTGAAGGAAATGTTTTTGAACATGTGCGCCTAAACCTGGCCTTAATATCCTTAATCTAAAGAAAGGGAGAAATATACTTACAACTAAAGGCCACCCCTTCAATGGTAGACCATTGACTCCGAGTTCAATCCTAGAAAAACAAACACAAGTTTTTCAAGATATGGAAAATGGACCTCAAAATTATTGTGATTGGAAGCATTCCAAGTAAATTATCTCCATTAACTTAGAGAAGCAAATGAAACAACAGAGTTCAAGCCAAATATCTTCTAGCCAACTTTAAACACATTCATTCAAACGGGCCAGACAGGCTTGCTAAGATTTATTACTCTTTCATTCAGCAAAAAACAAACAAATTAAACAGAACCATGTAAAATCATATTTTTGCAATTTATTCAAAGACAAGCAACTGGTCGAGCAAATTGTGTCACACTTTCCCAACTTATTTGAAAAATAATGAAAAATTACTGTCACAAAGAATAAAATATACGTTGTTAGAAACACTATACATTCAAAATAAAATTAGAGGGAAGAGAACGACTACAAACAAAAGATCACTCTGATTATGCTAAATTTTCTAGAAGCTCTCTGGGTCTTCAATATATGTTTTTTTTGTAGGTGTTGGTCTTCACTTGTGGTAGGATTTCTTGGTAATACCACTTTTAATTTAGTTTAGCCCTTCAATGTTGTCCTAGGTGTCAACTTGGGATACTTAATTCAAGATTCAGTAACTATTTAACTAGCTTCCCTTAGCCGTTTGACGTATTTGAATAAGTCTTTTATAGTAAATTTGAAGGTAACCAAAAAGAAAAGAAAATGATAGAGTTAGTTTTGCACGATGAATTTAAATGACAAGAAAGTAAATGCAAGGAAAAGTAAAGAAAACGAGTAAATGAAAGCGATAAAAGAAAACGAGTAAAGGAAAACGGTAAATGAAAGCAAGTAAAGAAAACAAGATAAATGACAAGGAAAGTAAAGTAAAGCAAGTAAATGACAAGAAATAAATATTCACAATGTGGGGATGTATGGCTTCATTTTTAAGACAAATAGGTGCAAATTAAAGGACTCTTATGCTACTAAATGCTTTCCATTGAGCTTTTGTAAACCTCTTGATGTCATAGCAAGTGTTCATAGTAGTTTTTCCCAAAACTTACTAAATTTTCAGCAAGTGAACTCCCATTCTAAATGTCTAATAATGTGCTTTCTATTATTCTAGGTGAGAGATCGTCCTCAATCTTCCGTTTTTCGATACAAGATTGCTCTTAGTACTTTATCCTAGAATGGAGATTGTAAATCGGTTTCCTCTTCTTCCCAAAAGCAAGAAACGTGATAGAAATTAAATTTGTCAAATCTAATCCCAACATTAGTCAAGTAAAATATCAATCTTCCAACATCAAGAGACATGCATACACTCAACAACAAACAAATAACTTCACAAGGTCTTTAGCTTCTTCAATGCTTCTCTTTTCAACTTTCTTCTTCCTAAACAAGCAAAATAGTTCAATTAAGACACAAATATCTTAATTTCACTCATAAGCAACATGCACAATTTAGGAAGAGAAAATGCTTAAAGACAACAAATAAAGCATAATAATGCAAAGTTTAGTAGCAAGATTAGAGATAATTAATTTTTTGTTGAAGAGTTACCACCTACGTTAATTAATGTGGTTGGTATAATAAAAGAAACAACCCCCCCGACTCTCTCTTCTCTTTCCTCCCCTTGCCTAACCCTACCGCCTCCGATCGTTCCCTTAGCCTTCTCGCCGACACCCCACTACCACCGATCGCTCTCTCTGTGTCCTCGTTGGCGCCTCCGATTGCTCCCTCCGCCTCCTTGTCGGTGTTCTCCAACCGTGTTTTTCACCCATTCCTTGCCCGCTTCTCTATCTTTGTTGCAACCCTTCAGCTTCATCGTTTCAATTGAACGCGATAGGATTCCCCCATTGAATCGTTCCCTTCTGACAGGATTTCTCCAGAGCTTTCAATTTCTTCGATGGAATTTTCCCTAATCTTTCTGTTAGCCTCGCTTCGAACTAGGTTGTTCCGCTCTTACTTCTCCAAGATTCACCCTTTGTTTGCTACGTTTGGGCTTGGTTGTTTCGCCCTTTAGCTCTTGATAGGCTCGTTCGAAGTTCCGATTCTTCGTTGGCTTTGGACTCCCACCTATGAAGACCTTTAGTTGCAGTATTGGGAGATGGGAATTTCATATTTGGGTAGTGAAGGTTGATATTCTACTTCATGATGGAGTGACCAACGTGATTGTTCGTCTTTCCCTTGCCCACGTGGTCTGGTTCCATGACTCCTTCGTCGACATAGCAGACAATATCTCTACATACTTAAATCGAAGGAAATTTAAAGATGAGGATGCTACTTTAGAGTTGTTTAAGATTAAGAAGATTGTTGGATGGGTTGCTGAGGGTGTGGTATGGCCACCTTCAGGAGGAAGAAGGTTGTTCTCGGTTCCATTGGGAAGATATGAGATAGTTTGGGTGGTCTTCAGGAGGAAGAAGGTTGTTCTCGGATCCTTTTTCGGTATTAAGACCTGAGGAGTCTCCGGGTTGTATGATGAATGGGGGGGGGCACTATTTTACTATCACTATGAAAAAGGCTCTGAATGGCATTGTTCTCCGAGTGCAAAAGGGCACAGGGGCAGCTTCGAATGGTCTAACTCTTCAAGTACGAAAGGATATTGGGTCCACAAGGCAGAGGACTTTGTAGCAGTTGATTTTTCTAATGTTTGGGTGGTTACTAGGCTCTTCGCACATGTCCAATGGAAGCTTGTATTGGGTCCACAAGCTTGGAGTCTTGCTTTTGGAAGTAAGTTGCAAAATAATTCGTTTATGAGTGATAAAGCCCTCATTCTTTTTTATAACAATTGTAACTCAAGGTCGGAGGATAGGATAGATTGTAATAGCCGAAAATGGAGAGTCATAAAGGCCCTTCATCTGTTAGTAGAAAAGTGGGACGATCATCTACAGGGTTTGCCTTCGGTGGTGGAAGGTTATGGAGGTTGGATAGCGGTTAATAATCTGCCTTTAAGGTTGTGAATGATTTTTTAAGCAATTGGCCAACACTTTGGGGGGTTGTTGGAGATCTCCTCGGATACTATAAACTTCATTGTTTTATCTGTGGCTAAAATCAAGGTGCCTTTGAATCTTTGTGGGTTTTGTCCCGCGTTTATCCCATTTGAGAACTCGATTGATTTGATGTGAATTCATCAAGTATGGAAGGATGAAGAAGGGGATGACTTGTTGCAGTTGGGGGGTTGGAAATAGGTGTTTTGTCTTGGGGGGCAATGCTCTGGATAGGTAGGATGTTGTCTACAAGGGACAATTATTGTCATAGTGAGGACAATATTAATGGCATTTACCCGTTGGAGCAGCTGGAGCATCTTGCAATAGCAAAGGATGTTTCCTCGGGTTCCGGGGAGGAGTTAGAAGGTTCATTGAATGATAGTGAATCGAGATTGGGGAACGCTTGCTGTAAAGAAAATGTGAGTGGGTTGGAGGCTCAAGAGTCTATTGAAAAGTCGAGAAAATGCACTGGCTTGGCAATTGAAGGAGAACAGTCAGTGTTGGAGGTGCACCCGTCTGAAGAGGAGGAGACTGAGATGGAATTCTTTTCATCCTTTGAACCTGAAAGTGTTAAATATTATACTAGAAGAAGTGGAAAGGTATCCTTCGCAACCAAGGGATCTCGAGGGATCGAGGCTTTCCCATGATTTTTGGAGCAAGCTTAAAAGATTAGTGTCGAATTATAATCTCTTATCATCGGTTTTGCAGTGTAGTCCCTGGCAGTCGCCGGATGTGCTTGGTTTGGCGATTGAGAAATGCCTTTTGGGATCGATGGAGGTCTCTTTTATTAAAGCCACCTTTCAACCTTGTAATAGACAAATTCAAGATGATTGTTACTCCTCTCCAGTGTGGGGAGAGGATTTGATGGTGGAATCAACGGTAAGTATTAGCAGTCCTAAGCTCAATCAAAAGGGTAAGGAAGCAACCTATAAGTGATTTTTCTCCAGTTATTTTCATGTTCTTATAGATGCATCGCCCTTCATTAAATCTACTTTCTTTTCATTCGCGTAAACTCGTTCAAGAATTTTTTTTATGAATCGGGCATTGGAGGCATATCTGAATTATAAAACAAAAAATCAATCAAAATAAGATATTAATAAAAAAATCTAAGATGTTAAAAAGATATGATACAAGAGTAGATATCATACATTAAAGAATTCGATGTTTCATTTAAATGTGAATCTATAGGCGAAACGTTGACAAACATCAACGTTTTGGCATTTTCACCTAAGGAATCACTCAATAACATGGTTAATGAGTGATTTATATAAGAGATATGTGGGGCATTCTTCGACAACGCCCTTACTACATCTCCAAGGGCAAACAATGACTTATCAATACTTTGAGCTTCCTTCAATCGTATGCCTACAACTCCTGACTTATGACTCTCTCGGAGCCAACTAAATCAACAAAAGTCAACTACAAAAGAAATTTCAATTGATTAGATGGTGAAAAAAATTAATTTATTTGGACCATGAATTGACTACATGGATGACCATCATACCTTTCCTTTTGTAACCAACTGTGTAAATTTGTTAGTCGTTTCGATGATAATGGAAAAAACTAAATGCGATCTTGAGCTTTGTTCATTAAGCAACGTCTTCGATGTGTGTCGTAAGTTGAAAACACTCGTGATAATGTTGTTCATTTCTCCAAGGGTAGTAAAATCAACCTTGGTCTAAAAATATTACACCTTATTATTATATAAAATCAAAAAACTCAATAAAAGTGGAGTATATCCTTTCCTATTCTCAATTTTGATCGAGACATCTTATGTGGTAGAAGTATATCTATTAGTGTATCTTGATAGAGTTCTACCATGTATGCCTACATCAAAGTACAATGGTCAAACCTCCTATTACTAAAACATATGTGAGAAAGGGTAAATTTGGTAAGAAAAGTTAGGAGGTGGGGATCAGGGTTGAAGGGTTCGTGTTAGTGTTGGTCGATTTCTTGTGAGAGGGGTTTTTGTGTGGAGGTCTGATGTGGTGAGGGGTATGTTTTACTTTTTGGAAAAGGCTTTGGTCATAGGAGAGGTTCTCAACTCTCTCGGATAAGCTGAGTAGGTTGCAGGTTGTTTATCTTTATCATTGTTGGTTGTAAGCTTGTTTTCTCTAAGATATATCAATGGAATAATAACTATTACCATTGTTGGCCTAAATTCCTTTGTGAGCTACAAACTATCTCTACTTCCGATATCATTGACGTGGATCTTGTGCAACCAACCCCAACTTAAGAAAAATACGTGAGGCTTTTGTGCTCCATGGAACTTAGTTGAAGAAGAGCACGACTTTCCACTGACAGAATGATGGTCAGACTGTGCGTGTCAACCATTGTCTCGAGACGTACTTGAGGTGTTTCTATGGTGAGCATCCCAAACAGTGGGAGAAGTGGATTATGTGGGTTGAGTATTGGTATATAATACAATCTATCATGTGACACTCAATACACACCGTTCCATGTTGTGTGTGGGAGACCCCCTCCACCGATTATATCCTTGGGGATCGGAAAACTACTAGCAACTCCCTCGTACAACAACTCAAGGAAAGGTATTTAGCCCTCATAGCTTTGAAGGAACACCTTCGGATGGCCCAAGAGCAAATGAAGAAATATGTTGATCGAAAACGTCGCGATGTTCAGTTCAAGGAAGGGGACTTGGTGTATCTAAAAATCAGGTCGTATCGCTCGAAAACATTGGCAAGATGTCGAAGTGAGAAACCATCCCCCAAGTACTTCCTACGTTCAAGATTACTGAGAAAATTAAAGACACTTTAGTCCATGATGTCTTCCACGTTTCCTTATTGAAGGAGGCGATTGGTCAGAACACTGTGGTACAACAAAAACTGCAAGATTTGTCTAACATTTATGAATGGAAGGGAGGTGATGGGATTGGGATGGAACATAACTCAAATGAAGAAGAATGGTTTATCAAATGGCAAGGAGGCCAGGAGTGTGATGCGACTTGGGAGTCCATGGCTGACATTAAAAGTTCTTTCCCAGATTACCACCTTGAGGACAAGGTGTATGAGACCCCAGAGGTATTGTTAGACCTCTTATCACTAAGACGTGTGAGAAAGGGTAAATCAGAGGTGGGGGCCAGGGTTGTGGGGATCGTGTTAGTGTTGTACGGTTCCTAGTGAGGGGTTTTCTTTTTGTGTGGAGGTCTGTTGTGGTGAAGGGTATGTTTTTCATTTGGGAAAAAGCGTTGGTCATAGGAGAGGTTCTCAACTCTCCCGGATGAGCTGAGTAGGTTGTTGGTTATTTTTCTTAAACATGACTGGTTGTAAGCTTGTTTTTTCCTGAGATATATCAATGGAACAGTAACTATTACCATTTTTAGCCTATATTCCTTTGTGAAACTAACCTTAACAAGTATCAAGAGGAAAGAAACAACAACCAAGTTAGAATTTTTTTTTTTACAAAAAACAATATAAGAGCATACGATGTCCAATAATGAGCATCTGTTTTATAAACAAAGTTAATGAATAAAAACATAAGGTAATCATTCGAGAATATAATCCATCAACGTAATATTGTATTAGTTTCTACCTTCAATGAGAATGAGAAGACGTTACTCTCCTCCTCCAAAATCATGAATAGCTCTTCGGTCGTACGAGGTGTCAATCCAAGGTTGTCCTTGGATCCATAAATTGTGTACGTCTTACTAGAACCATTTTTTCCATAAGCAAATATGCAAACATTGTAGTCATCTACAGTAGACTGGACAAGATGTTGCATCATGATTGTACAAAAAAAATATTAATGCATGGTAATTCTTTCAATTTACATTAGTTTAAATGCTAAGATTACTAAAAAATAATACAGATTGAAAACTTGCATGCAACAAAGACATATTCTTGAGATGCATTGTCATCAAATACAAGATCAAATAAATACATTTTCAATGACCATCTTTCAATGGATGCTCGACTATGGCGTTGTCTCGACTTGTGAGGATCACTCTATCATTTCGACCAAGTTATTGTTCGTTTGTTGGTCTGATTCGACAACATACTCTTATCCTTCCTTTTAAATCTACAATGTTCAAAAGCCAAAAACGTACTGATTAACTATTAAAATTTATACAAATTTAAAAACTCTAAGTACCAAAGTGCTTGTAAAATAATATTCCGCGAGACATACAAAAGAACGAAAATTGTAAAGCAACTAGTCATTCAACATAGATAAGAACATGATTTAGTTCTCTAAATTACAAATAATAAAAAACCTAAGTTACGTAACATTATGTGCAAGAACGTGGTTTAGTTCTCTAAATTATAAATAATCAAAAACCTAAGTAATGTAGGTGGTAACTACTCGACAAAAAGTTATTATCTTGTCCAACAAACTCCCACTTGGACTAAAACGTCAGTAGGGTAAAATATGTTGGGCAACGAAAAACTGCCCTACTATACAACTCGTAGTCCTAGACTCTCTCAAGCATAATAATGCAAAGTTTAGTAGCAAGATTAGAGATAATAACTTTTTGTTGAGGAGTTACCACCTACATTACTTAGGTTTTTAATTACTTATAATTTAGAGAACTAAACCATGTTCTTACACATAATGTTACGTAACTTAGGTTTTTTATTATTTGAAATTTAGAGAACTAAATCATGTTCTAACCCATGTTGAATGACTAGTTGCTCTACAATTTTCGTTCTTTTGTATGTCTCGTGGAATATTATTTTACAAGCACTCTAGTACTTAAAGTTTTTAAAAAAATATGATACAAGAGTAGATATCATACATTAAAGAATTTGATGTTTTATTTAAATGTAAATCAATTGGCGAAACCTTGACAAATATCAACATTTTGGAATTTCCACCTAAGAAATCACATGGTTATTGAGCGATTTCCATACGAGATATGTGGGGGGTCTTTTTCGACAACGCTCTTATTACATCTTTAAGAGCAAAAAATGACTTATTAATACTTTGAGCTTCAATTGTATACCTACAACTTTTGATTTATAGACTCTCTCGGAGTCAACTAAGTCAACTACAAAAGAAATTTCAATTGATTAGATAGTGAAAAAAGTTAATTTATTTAGATCATGAATTGACTGCATGGATGGCCATTATACCTTTCTTTTTGTAACCAACTGTGTTAACTTGTTAGTTATTTCGATGATAATAGAAAGAATTAAATGTGACCTTAAGCTTTGCTCATTAAGCAATATCTCCAACGTGTGTCGTAAGTTAAATTCACTCGTGATAATGTTTTTCAGTTCTCCAAGGATGGGTAGTAAAATCAACTAATGTCACTTGGTCTAAATATGTTAGACTCTATTATTATATAAAATCAAAAAACTCAATAAAAGTAGAGTTCACAAATAAATTACAAAAATCTAGTTATGAGAAATGAAGACATATACACTTGTATATCCTTTCTTATTCTCAATTTTGATCGAGACGTCTTATGTGGTAGAAGTATATCTATTAGTGTATCTTGATATAGTTTTATCACGTATGCCTACATCGTAGTACAACGGCTATCCCTCCTATTACTAAAACATATGTGAGAAAGGATAAATTGGTTAAGGAAAGTTTGGAGGTGTGGACCATGATTGAATGGATTGTGTTTGTGTTGTACGGTTTATTGTAATGGGTTTTGGTGTGGAGATCTGTTGCGGTGGGGGTATGTTTTTCATTTTGGAAAATGCTTTGGTTATAGGACACGTTCTCAACCCTCTCAAAATGAGAATAGCCAAATCTTTTTCCAAAATTAAAAACATACACATCACCTTACCACAACAGACCACACAAACCATTCTCACAAGAAATCGTACAACACTAACACGATCCCCTTCAACCCTGGTTCTCACCTCCTAACTTTCCTCACCTAATTTAACATTTCTCATATATATTTTAGAAATAGAAGGTCTAACTGTTGTATTTTGATGTAGGCATACGTGGTAGAACTCTATCAAAATACACTAATAGATATACTTCTACCACATAAGATGTCCCGATCAAAATTGAGAATAAGAAAATATACTCAGGTACATGTCTACATATTTCATAACTAGTGATTTTTGTAATTTATTTGTGAACTCTATTTTGATTGTCAATTTCATAATCATAAAGTATATGACAGTCATCCCAACAAACTCCTTTTTGTATCGTCAAAATCCACAAACTCCATGATAAGCAAACTACATATATCACAAAAACAAAAGAAAAAAGTTTGCTTACATACCTCCTACTTCAAACTCAGTATTCTTTCTTAAATCATATTTTTCTCTTCTTATAGATTCTCACCCTTAATCAAATCTACTTTTTTCTTCATTCGAGTTACCTCATTCAAGAAATTTTTTATGAAACGAGCATTGGAGGCATATCTGAATTATAAAACAAAAAATTAATTAAAAGAAAAAATTAATATAAAAAGTCTAAGATGTTAAAAAGATATGATAAAAGGGTAGATACCATACATTAAAGAATTCAATATTTCATTTAAATGTGAATCTATAAGCAAAACGTTGACAAACATCAACATTTTGAAATTTCCACCTAAGGAATCACTCAATAACATAATTAATGAGTGATTTCTATGCGGGATAGTTAGGGTCTTTTTCGACAACGCACTTATTAAATCTCCAAGGGCAAACAATGACTTATTAATACTTTGAGTTAACTTCAATCGTATGCCTACAACCCCTGATTTATACTCTCTTGGACCATTATACATTTCCTTTTGTAACCAAAAGTGTAAACTTGTTTGTCGTTTCGATGATGATGGAAAGAACTAAATGTGACATTGAGCTTTGCTCATTAAGCAATGTCTCTGACGTGTGTTGTAAGTTGAAGCCACTCGTGATAATTTTTTTCAATTCTCCAACCGTGGGTAGTAAAATCAATTAATGTCACTTGGTCTAAAGATGCTACACCTTATTATTATATAAAATCAAAAAACTCAATGAAAGTGGAGTTCACAAATAAATTACAAAAATCATAGTTATGGGAAATGAAGACATGTACCTGTATATCCTTTCTTATTCTTAATTTTGATCGAGACATTTTATGTGGTAGAATTATATCTATTAGTGTATCTTGATAGAGTTTTACCACGTATGCCTACATCAAAGTAGAACGGTTAGCAAAACATAAGTGAGAAAGGGTAAATTCGTTAAGGAAAGTTAGGTGGGGACCAGGGTTGAAGGGATCATGTTAGTGTTGTACGGTTTATTGTGACGAGTTTTTGTGTGGAGATCTGTTGTGGTGGGTGGTATGCTTTTCATTTTGGATGAGAACCTTTCCTATAGCCAAATCTTTTTCCAAAATGAAAAACATATATCTCACCACAGCAAATTTCCACACAAAAACTCATCTCACAAGAAATCGTAAAACACTAACACGATCCCTTCAACTCTGGTCCCCACCTCCTATTTACCCTTTCCCACATCTGTTCTAGTAATATGAGGTATAACTTATTTTGATGTAGGCATAAGTGGTAGAATTCTATCAAGATAGACTAATAGATATACTTTTACCACATAAGATGTCTCGATCAAAATTGAGAATAAGAAATGATACTCAGATACATGTTTTCATTATTCATAATTAGTGATTTTTGTAATTTATTTGTGAACTCTACTTTGATTGAGTTTTTTGATTTTATATAATAATAGGGTGTAGTATATTAAACCAACTGGCATTAGTTGATTTTACCATGCTTGGAGAACTGAATAACATTATCACGAGTGGTTTTAACTTACGACACACGTCGGAGACGTTGCTTAATGAACAAAGCTCAAGGTCGCATTTAGTTCTTTCCATTATCATCGAAACGACTAACAAGTTTACACAGTTGGTTACGAAAGAAAATGTATGATGGTCATCCATGCAGTCAATTCATGGTCCAAATAAATTAACTTTTTCATCATCTAATCAATTGAAATCTCTTTTGAAGTTGACTTTTGTTGACTTAGTTGACTCCGAAAGAGTTTATAAATCAGGAGTTGTAGACATACGATTGAAGTAAGAGTTTATAAATCAGGAGTTGTAGGCATACGATTGAAGAAAGCTCAAAGTATTAATAAGTGATTGTTTGCCTTTGGAGATGTAATAAGGGCGTTGTCGAAAAAGACCTAATATATCCCGTATAGAAATCACTCATTAACCATGTTATTGAGTGATTCCTTAGGTGGAAATGTCAAAACGTTGATGTTTGTGAACGTTTCACTTATAGATTCACATTTAAATGAAACATCGAATTTTTTAATATATGTTATCTACTCTTGTATCATATCTTTTTAACATCTAAGATCTTTTTTATTAATATTTTCTTTTTATTGATTTTTTGTTTTATAATTCAGATATGTCTTCAATGCTCGATTCATAAAAATTCCTTTGAACGAGGTTACTCGAATGAAGAAAAAAGTAGATTTGATGAATGGTGAGGCATCTATAAGAAGAGGAAAATACGATGTAAGGAAGAATACTGAGATTAAAATAGGAGGAATGTAAGCAAGCCTTTTTATTTTGATTTTGTAATATTCAATATGTAGTTTGCTTATCATGGAGTTTGTGGATGGAAAAACAAAATGGAGTTTGTTGGGATGACCGTCATATATTTTATGTTTATGAAGTTGGCAACTTATTAGCTTTTTACTTATTTTTCTATCTATTGAGCCACTGTAATGAATATCACTGTATGTAGCGTTTCAAAATAGCATTTTTGGAAAAGAGCTATAAAAAAAACTAAAACAAAAAAAAAGAATTCGCTCTGGATTTTTTCTTTTTTCGTGCACTTAAAATTTTGGGAGTGAGATACATTAGTGTCATACTACATTGCTGCTTTCTTCTCCCGCCTTTCTACTCTCCTCTACTTTCCAATGTCAAACCCATCAATCTCTCTAACTAGTCGAGTTCTTTTCCTCCTACAACTCTTAGATAGGTCTCAATTGTTCAAATGTTTGTTGTTTGCTAACACGTTGTGTGTTTCTATGTATGCCTTATGGTTTGTCTTGTCCTTTGATTTTCAATATGTTTAGTATACAGTGATTAATTGGTGACCTCTAGCATGTTAAGATAAGTCCTTTATGATAAGCATGTCGAATTGTCGATAATGTTTTAATCTTGTGATCTGAGTATATGAAGAGTTGTTAGCATTGAGTTAAAGAGTATGTCATAAGTGTTTATTTAGGTTTGGACACAAATATGGGTTAGAAGCATGACGCATAGTATTCATGCTTTCTAATGAGTTTGAGTGACTTTGTATGAGATAAAGGAAAGTAAGGTGAATACTAGTGTGCCTCGGGTAAAAATGATCGAGGGGAGTATGTCTCCATTGAATTCAGGGAAACGTCGAGGGTTGGGTAAAAATGGTCGAGGGTCGGCGTGGATTAAGTCGTCGAGGCCTTGGGTAAAAAATGGTCAAGGATCGACATGGTTAAGTCATCGTTTTATCTTGGGTAAAAAATGGTCAAGGGTCGAATGTTAAGTGTCGTAGAGAAACGTTGAGGCCCTGGGTAGAAATGGTCAGGGGTTGGGGTGTCCCGAAGGAGTTAGTCTCCAATAGTTGGTTATGCATGAATAGATTAGAGTTTAAGTGAGCATTGTTGAGTTTGAGTGAGCATTCTTGAGTTTGAGTTCATGGTCTCATGTGCATGACATGAGTATGATACATGTGTGTTTATGATTTGTAAATTGAACATGTTATATGTGTTACTCGTATTGGGCATATGCCTAGCTTGATATGGAGAGTATGTTGTTTTGTCTTGCATGTTGTTTGGTGGCCTTTCGAGTGTGAGCTATTTACTAGTATGTGTTATGTACTGACTCACACCCAGGTTTTGTAGGTGGTGATGATCATTACAACTTTAGTGTTGCTGAAGAGGAGACTCGAGAAAGAAGAGACCATGAATTAAATAGTTTCATTTTTCGTCATTTCTTTTTTGGTGGTGGTGTTCTATTAGGTGTAACTTAATGGTTGTTGTAAATGTGGTTAAGTTGTTATTAGTTGTCGTAAGTGATTAGTTAACTAGAGTCTGTTAACAAGTAGTTAACCTTTACCTTTTTGTGTATATAAAGGGGTGTTGTACCTAGGTTCAGGGGAGATAGGGGGAGATAGGCCTTTAAGGAGTGTTGGAGTTTATGCTATTCTTTGGAGACTTTGGGGGAGAGAAATAATAGAATCTTTCGAGGGGTCAGCGATCTTCTTTTGATATTTGGACCCTCATTAGATTCTATGTTTCACTTTGGGCCTCGGTGGCTAAACCTTTTTCTAATTATCCTTTAGACTTTATTTTGCTTGGGTGGAGCGCTTTTTTGTAAGCTCTCCCTTGCTCTTTTGAGGGCTTGTTTTTTCTTGTACGCTCATGTATTATTTCATTTTTTTCTCAATGAAAGTTTGGTTTCTCATAAAAAATAAAAAACATGTTGTACATTCAAGTAATGAAAATACTTCACTGAATTTCTTGTATTTGTTCATGTTCCCTTTCCTTTAGAATTATTCATGAGCGTCCTGTAGAGTTCGAGTTTAAGTCTCTATTAAGAATTGTTTTAGCATTATTGATTATTACTTAGAGGTTATGTTCCATTTTTTGTGAGTTTGAACGTTTTGGTGTTTTATCTTTCGAGTAGGAGAAGCTAACAAAATTGTTAGATTGCTTGTTTTGTTTAAAGTTACTGATTGACATTGTTGAAGCAGTTTAGTTTGATCTTGTCTTCGAGGTCGAGATGCAGGCAAACCACTCTGAGTTGTTCAAGAACTAGTCACTTTCGAGGACAAAAGTTCTTAAGGTGGAGAGGATGTGATGCCCAATAATTTTTTTTGTAATTTTCAAAATTTTCAGAATTTAACTCAGTGAGGAAATAAGTTTTTAGAGAAGGAAATTAAAGGTGGAAAAGGAATTTGTTAAATAAAAAGGAAAGTTTTTTTTTAAAAAAAGGAAAACAGTCAGTGCCCTCCTTTTCTCATTCTCCTTCTTCTCCCTTCAGCAGCCGCCAACCTCACATGAATCGAGCTTGTTATATCGTGATGTTAATTACTTCTAGGAGTATCTAGGTACAGGCAAGACCCAAGGACTTGTAAGGCCTAGGATATCTTAGAACCATGTTATAGGACCCGTGCTCCTACTTTCAAACCTTTCTAGTTAGCCTCAGGCTTCGGGTTTGGCGGGATTACAAGACGAGTGGTAGGGAGAGAGACCCTCCATTCGACATGATGGCTCTGGGACGTTATCCCTATGAGTAGGAGCAGGTCACGGTGCTTGTGCAACGAGGGAGTTTAGGGGTGATTCCCGACGAGCTCGAGAGTCTAACAGGCGTGCCCTCCATCTAGTGCATGGCGTAAGGAGTGGATTCCCTTTACGAGATGGGTGGCAGGGGGAGAGACCCTCCACTCGACACGAAGGCTCTGGGACGTTATGCCTATGAGCAGGAGCGGGTCACGATGCTTGTGCGACGAGAGAGTTCATGGGGCAACTTTGATGTTTTTTATTGCAAGTAAGAAATCTTGAGGCAACTAATGACAACCCGACGAGGTTGTGGGACCATGTTTTCCTTCTTGTTTTTTTTAGCCTCGAGTCTCTCTTGAAACTGTCATGTTCTAGTTTCTGTTTTATTTTGCTACACTGTGTTTTCTCTTGTACTTCTTAATTATTAAGTTTCATTCTGTTTAAGTTTCTTTTCGTTGCATGTTTGTTCATCCAAGAGATTGTGCTTTGGAACTCTCGTTGTAGCCCAACCCATTTTCTGATTGAAGTTTGGTGAGAGTTGGGCATTCTTGAATTCTCTTGAAGTGTTTTTCTACTAGATAGGTTCCAAGAAAAATTTTGGTTTTCTCTTTGTTATGTCGTTATGCTGCCGAAATTTTGGTGGAACGGTGTGGCAGAGTAACTTCCCTAACGAGGTTTGTCTCGAATTTTAGGTTCGTTGCAAACCCGAACCGAAACAAATACACATTTTTTTAATATATATATATATATAAATTAAATCTAAACCTAATCGGCTAACCATAAAAGAAGGGTTATTTAAAAAAATGCTAAATTATAGAAAATGACCCTAAACTATGGGTTTAGAAACTTTTTTGTCTCTCTTTAACATATTGATTTATTTATTCTAATTTTTTGGAAACAAAAATTTATGTGGTTGATTCCAGATCCTTAAAAAAATTTATGCCTCTTTTTAGTACCTTCCTTATCCTTTTTCTGAGTCTAATTAGGATTTTACTGTGAGTTCTGTGTCCTTTCCTCTTTTTTCTTTTTGGATGTTGGTCAGTCAATGATGGCTTTAATTTTTTTTATGAGAAACATAGGATCATTACATTGATGGTATGAAATGTACAAAACGGGCCCGAGAGGACCCAATTACAAAAGATTTTCCCAATTACTAATGAGGGAACTACAGTCACCAAAAAAATTTGTAAATTTACACCAAGGCAAGGTAGAGAAGGTGTTCGAGAACAATGTGTGGTTCCCTCTCGATGTCGTTGAGAGCATGTTGTTTCGTTCAAGTCAGATGGACCACAAAAGAGGTTTTACGATGTTTTCCCAAATGCAAGTCTTTCCTTGTTTAAATGTATGACCCAACAGGAGAGTCTCGAGGAAGGTAATCATAGTGTGTGGGAAAACAAAATGCAACTTGGTCGCCTTTAAAATTCTAGACCAAATGTTAGATGTGTAGGAGCAGGTGGAGAAGATATGGCCCATAGATCCACATGCGTTTTTGCAAAGAACGCACCAATGAGGTGCAGAAACAAACCATGGAGCCTTTTTTTGAAGCATATCTACAGTGTTAATTCCCTCTTGGTTGATTTTCCATAGGAAAAACTAAATTTTTTGGGAACATGACCTTTTCATATGCTTCGGTAAAGTTGTTTGTGTGAGAGGTTGTTTGTGGAAGATAAACTACGAGTGAGGGACTTAGCTGTGAAAAACCTTTATTGTCTAACCTCCACTTCCAAGAATCTTCAGTCAGGGAGCTAATGTTGGTTGAGAGAATGGTTGTAAGGGTTGCCCATTCCCCAATTTCTTCCTCATTCAAGTTTCGTTGAAAGCCAATGTCCCAAGAAAGCTCATGTGTTAGAAACAACTCATTAATATAAGCATTCCTTTTCTGTGAAAGTTAATAAAGAAGGGGGTAAATGTTCTTTAGAAAAGCATCACCAAGCCAACAATCATGCCAAAAAGGTTTGTCCAAACGTTCGGTTGGAGCCTTTAATTTTGTCTCATAATAATAAGCAACCAGAGGTTGGTGTCTTGCCCATTGTTGGTAATTTAGAAAGTCATAATGCCCTTAAGAGCTCGAGTAAGTTTGTTGAACCTTTTCCCAGATTGTCAGTAGGTATCAATTCAATCCATGATTAGATCACTGGACAACCGCTAATGCAATCCTCAAGTATCTTAGGAGAACAACGAACTACAGCCTTGTGTATGAGAATGAGGATTTGATCCTTACGAGATACACAGATTCTGACTTTCAGATCGATAAGGATTCTAGGAAATCCTCTTCGGGGGCAGCCTTCATTCTGAATGGAGGAGTTGTAGTATGGCGAAGCATCAAGCAGGGATGCATCGCTGATTCCACGATGGAAGTCAAGTATGTTGCGACTTGAGAAGCTGCAAAAGAAGTTATTTGGCTAAGGAGGTTCATGTTGGATTTGGAAGTTGTTCCAAATATGAACTTACCAGTCGCCTTGTTTTGTGACAACAGTGGTGCAGTAGCCAATTTGAGAGAACCTCGAAGTCATAAGAGGGAATTTAGGGTTTAGGGTTTAGGGGGTTAGGCTTTAGGGTTTAATGTGATATAAGAGAAAGAGGGAAAGAATTTATGAGAGAAAAATATATGAAAGTGAGAAAAACTTTTGAAAAGAGTTTTTGAAATCTTTTACGAAAAAAAGTAGAATGTGAAAAATATAAATCTTAAGATTACAAAATTAGAGTAAGTAATAAAAATTTGTAAGATATAAAAGAAGTCAGAAAGAGTTAAAAATTTTGGAAAAAAAACATTTGAAAGTGAGAAAAAGACAAAAGAAAAAGGTTTTAAAAGATTTTAGGAAAAACGAGAAAGTGAAAAATAGAAATTTTAAGATGAAAAAAACTTGGAATTGAAAATTAAAAAAAAAATTAAGATAAAAAAAAAACGTCTTGGCATAAAAGAATCGGGAAAGGGATTCAACATTTGAAAATGAGAAAAAGATTTCAAAAAAGTTTTTGAAAAGGGGTATTTTTAAAGATTTTAGGAAATAAATTAGAAAGTGAAAAATAGAAATGTCAAAATGAAAAATTTTGAGATGGAAATAAAAATTTGGAAGAAAAAAACCTTGTCAACTAAAAGAAGTTGGAAACAAAATTTTGAAAAAAAAAAAACATTTGAAAGTGAGAGAAAACTAGATACAAAATTTGTGAAAAAAGTGTTTTTGAATGATTTTAGGAAATAACTAGAAAGTTAAAAGTAAAAATTTGAAGAGAAAAAATTTAGAGTTGAAAAACTTTTAAAGAGACTTTTTGAGATGAAAGAAGTTCAAAGATACATAGAAAAACATACATAAAATATTTATAGAGGGGAATAAATTTTTTTATGATACAATCTTGTGAGATAAAAGAAGTTGGAAAGAGATACAAATTTTCAAAAGAAAGTGAGAAAAAGCTAGATAAAAAATTTTTGAAAAGGGATTTTGAATGATTTTAGGAAAAAACTAGAACGTGAAAAAAAATAGAAATTTTAGGATGAACAAATTTGAGAGTGAAAAAAAAAATTTTAAGACAAAAACCTTTTGAGTGAAGTTGGGGAGAGATAAAAATTTTAAAGAGAGAAGATATTTGAAAGAAGAAAAAAAAAACTAGAGAAAAACTTCTTGAAAAGGCATTTTTGAAGGATTTTAGGAAAAAGTTCAACAGTGAAAACTAGAAAATTTAAGATGAAAAAACTGTAAAGATACGAATTTTGAAGAGAAGTGCATTTGAAATAGTTTCTTCACAGAGTTATTGAAAGATTTTAAGAAAAAAACTAGGAAGTGAAAATCAAGATTTAAAGATTAAAAAAACTACAGAGAAATAAAAATTATGAAAGAGAAATATGCAAAGAGTAGATAGATATGCCAATGTTGAAGAGAAAAATATTTAAAAGTAAGAAAAAAGAAAACTTGAGAAAGATATTATAAAAAGAAAGTTAATGAAATTTTTCGAAAAAAAAAAAGTTGAAAGTAAAAATATAAATTTTAAGTTGAAAAAATGAGAGAGATTGTAGCCAAAAACTAGCAAGTGAAAAGTAGAAATTTGAGGAGGAAAAAATTTGAGGAGTTTTTTAAAGATTTTAAGAAAAAATTTGAGAGTGATAAATAAATTTTTTTGAATTAAAAAACAGTTGAAAGAGATACAAATTTTGAATTAAAAAACATTTGAAAGTGAGAAAAAACCAAGAAATTTTTTTGAAAGATTTTAGGCAAAATACCTATAACCCAAAATTTTGGGTTGGTAAACAAAATACCCCATACCCAAATCAACCCATGCACACCCCTACTCTCAAGTTTGAAATTCATTACATTCAGTTATTCTAATTTAATCATTTACTCTCAAAACAAAAACATGATATTCAGTTGCACAAAGAACATAAAAAAGGGAAAACAAAGATATAATAAAAAGTGAACGACTATAAAGATTTAAAGCAAAGACTAGCAAATTTAAACAAAATATTGAAAATTGTATAAAAGTTATGGTGTAGGGAACCTAACCTTATTAGGCTAACCATGTCAGTAATCAAAATCAGATGTTGCGACCCAATTATATCTCCATCTTTGTATCCTCTCCTCTATTTCCATCTGAAAATTTCAGAGCATTGTTACTACTAAACAAAATCTTCCCCATTAGAAAAAAGGAAATGTGAGCAATAATGTCAAACCAATGAGATAATCCTATGAAATCATTCATATCGGAAGCTTAATTATGAGAATGCGTAAAAAGAAAATAATTCATTGATATTGAAAGCTTACATCTTATTTTCTTCAGACTCTGCCTAGCTTTTTCTCTTGAGTTGATCCATATTGTTTGTTCCACCTTTAAAAGAAAATGAAATGTAGAGAAAATGTCAAAAATTTGAGCTTGTAAACTTCTTACAGAATAAAACAAAATTTGTAAGGGATTCACACACTGAAAATACAAAATACTGAAAACCAAATGTTGTTCAAATTGGAAAATAGAGGAAGTTCGGACTGTGTGGCAAAACTTGTTTTATACACATAAAGGAGTGAATGAATATGGCTCTGGATGCTAAAGTAGTGAATGAGTTGAAATAAAGAAAGCATGTTTGTTTGATTTTGTAAACACTAAACATAGATCATTGGTTTCCTTTTGATCATAATAAATGCATGGACCATACTAAGACTGATTAATGAAGTGGAACTGCAGTAATAAATCTTGATGGAAAACTTTAAAAAAGGCATTCAGAGTTATAAGAGTTTTCTCACCTTCCTTTGGACCCATGGCAGAAGCAGAAGATAATGAAGGAACCGTCCTTCCTTAGAGTAGAGACACGCCATTTGAAGAATGGACATCCCTCACAAGCACAGCAGTTTCTCCCGTAGTAGCATTATTATATTATTTCAAAACTCTCCCGCAGTGTTTCACCAGAAAAAAATGCTTACAAGAAGTTCCTGCACAAGAAAAATAGGTAGTGTAACTCTTAGAAGGTTTATTATTCTCTTCAAAGTTCAGAGACAAGCAAGCAGCAAGAAAACTAAACGAACAACAATCACAAGGCCAAATAACATAAACAAGATTTTTCATTCCCCTTCTCTTTGTTTGCTTCTACAAACATAGTTTTATTTTTGCTTTTCCTTCTGCTTCAACCCTCCCTCCCTCTAAGGCTCTAGTCAATTTCATCGATTTAATACTTCTCTCTTTAAACCACCCCCTCCCCATTAGAAAAAAGGAAATGTGAGCAATAATGTCAAACCAATGAGATAATCCTATGAAATCATTCATATCGGAAGTTTAATTATGAGAATGCGTAAAAAGAAAATAATTCATTGATATTGAAAGCTTACATCTTATTTTCTTCAGACTGCCTAGCTTTTTCTCTTGAGTTGATCCATATTGTTTGTTCCACCTTTAAAAGAAAATGGAAATGTAAAGAAAATGTCAAAAATTTGAGCTTGTAAACTTCTTACAGAATAAAACAAAATTTGTAAGGGATTCACACACTGAAAATACAAAATACTGAAAACCAAATGTTGTTCAAATTGGAAAATAGAGGAAGTTTGGACTGTGTGGCAAAACTTGTTTTATACACATAAAGGAGTCTTTTTATTTCACACTATAAGCCACTACTTATAGACAAATTGATAAGTTTGATGCCATACACTTGACATTAATCGAAGGTTGAAAATGAGCACATGAAGTTCACATGGACAATTTGGGGCTTACACATGATGAAGGGAGAATTGGCATCTATTTTTCATTTTGTTTATAATATAAAATAAATTTTCACGCTGAGCTAAACCAGAATTTTAATTAATAAAATTTAAACCTGAAAAAATCCAGGCAAGATGAATTTGAAGTGCATTGAATAACATTTTATTTAATATAACAAATAAATGGATGAACCTTAAGCCAATACAATTACATAGAAAGAGGCAAAAGAGGCACAAAGAAACAGAGCATTCGCTCAATAAAATCTAAACCACTAAACCTTCTTCCACCAAAGAGTGAAAATTTTATTCTAAACAAGAATAATATAATAATAATAAATAACCAAAAACACTGATTTATTAAAAATTTAAGGGGGAAAAAACAAACTATTTTTTTTCTTCTTCTATCTTAAAACTGTACAGGATGAAGTGACTTGGGTGAGGTGGAAGAACAACAAGAGCTAAATTTCAAAGTGTTAAATCTATCAAAACTGGCCTTTCCTTTCCAGAAGTGAAGCACGGATGTGACATTATCACAGCAACCATGAGGCATATATCTTGCCAAAACTTAATTATGATTCATCTAACTTTCAACTTTTGAATTACAAAATTCTAAGTTAGGAGTGGTACTTTGTTACCAGTTGTGGAGTTGGGCAGTAATGCTTTTTACCACTGGATGGTATTCAGTGTGCATATGCTTCTTTGCCTTCTCTGAACCTGGTTGCTCCAGCCACTCCTTGTATATATCTTTCACCCCTGAGTTCTCGAAAGGATCTCTAATTAAAACCTGCCATGACATAAACACCGAGTTATATATACATAAGAAGCTCAAATGGAGGATATGGTGGATCTTTTAAATCCAATAAAGGTTATACAGAAAATAGGAATGGGGGCTAAATAAGTACATTGAGTTATATTACAAAATAAAAGACTACCACTTTGTCTCCTTCCCTCGGATTCAATCGGGCTTTAACTAATAGGGAAACAACCAATGTTATATCTTTGTTGTCCCTTCTCAGTCAGTGTCGTCTCTACCCTTATCGAAAGAATGTCCGCCTTTGGACCCCCTCTCCCTCCAAAGGCTTTTCGACTTTTCGTGTAGCTCTTTTTTTCATTGTCTTGTGAGTTCTATTGTGTCTCCCGACTCAACCTTTTTCTTCTATGTGGAAGGTGAAGGTTCCAAAGAAGGTAAAATTTTTTGTCTGGCAGGTTTGGCACGAAAGGGTGAATACTATGGATCGTTTGTTGGCTAGGGGGTCTCCTTTGGTTGGTCCGTTTTGTTGTATTCTTTGCAGGAGAGCAGAGAGATTTTTATGGAGTTTCTTCTCAATTCTCCTTTCCGGGAGAAAGGATTGTATTTGTGGCAGGTCGGGGTTTGTGCTATTTTGTGGTTTCTGTGGCGGAAGAGAAACAATAGAATCTTTAGGGGAAATGAGAGCCCTCCTTCAGAAGTGTGGCCCCTATTAGATTTTATGTTTCTCTTTGGGCCTCGATGTCAGGGTTTTTTTTGTAATTAACCTCTAAACCTTATTTTGCTTGATTGGAGCTCTTTTTTATAGTGGGCTCCCTCCCCCTATTTTTGTGGAGTCCTTTTGTATGTATGTGTTTTCTTTCATTTTTTTTCTCAATGAAACCTTGGTTTTTCATTAAAAAATAATGATAATAATAAAATAAAAGATTGTGAGCAACTTGGCCGACAGACATTGGCTAACCAACTCAAATAGCTACTAAACCACCCTACCCAGTGAAAATTACTCCTAATAGATCATCCCACAGGTCATAAAAACTAGCCGAATAGGTAGCTGATGGGCGTCGTGTTCACATTAATGAGTGAAAACAAGCAAGAGCTACAAGCTCAATTACAAAACGCGAGGGCAATCCAAGAGGAACAGCTTCTCTCCCTACTTGACCTGACAAAAACCTTGATTACCTTACTCCAAGCTTACAGCCCGAACATATACGCTCAACCCGCCTAACCAACTCTTGGAACATCCATCCCTGACCCTTCTAACATAAGTATTGACTATCATTGGCCTATAAGTAGCTTATCTGTTTCATGCATCCTACCAGCATATTGCCCCTGTTATTATTTATTCACTTTTTTTTCCAAATTAATCAAGATGGCTTTCAGAGACACATAAATGGGTCGTGACCCTTTGCTTGTGAGTTGACAAGTATATATAAGAACATGAATGTTGTTTAGAGAACCACATTCCATAGAGACCTTTTCAGCATGAGACACTTTTACGGAAAAAACAATACCAATGCAACATCTTAACCAGAACAAACAAAAAAGTTATAGCAAAATATGTTCCAGATTGTATATGGAAACAATAAATCCTACATGATGAATGTACTTACATTTTCCTAATAAGCAGCTTCTAATAATTCAATCAAATCCTTGGGAGATTGTCCAGGCTTGGGTTTAATTTGGCCCCCTCCATTTAGACAACCTGTTTTAACAATAAGGACATTAAATATAGATCAGTCTACCATTCAAATAACTTAGTTCGATTATAGTTATTCAGATTATTAAGCAGAAAATCACCTGAAGGACAAGCCATTATCTCTAGAAAATGGTAATCGCATTTCCCAATTTTGAAATTTCTGACAACATTTTGTAGATTTCGGAATCCATAGCATAGTGCAAACTTCAATAAGGTCTTCCCCTCCACTACATTAAAAATACATGGACAAACACGTGCATAAGATAACAATTCATTAACATGGACTAAAATGGAGAGGAAACAGTTGGACAGTGCAATTTTAAATATGCATGACTAGTGGAACAATTTTTCCTAAAAAAACGATGAGTGCCTGAGCCCACTTGCACACACCTCGACCATATGATATTTGGTTGTCTAGAAAACACGTAGGATATCAAATCTTAGGTAGGTAGCCACCATAGATTGAACTCATTCCCTCTTATTTTCCCCAGACCCTTGTGACTACTCGACCAACCCATGATGGTTAACTAGTGGAACAATTTTTATCAATAGCAGTCGAGATTAAATATTAATTAATATTCTAATAATAAAGAATCATTAGGAAAACAATTACAGGACACTGATGGAAAGGGAAAGGGAAAAAGGAAAAAAAGCAAAATCTGAAAGAAATGGAGCTTAGGTTTTCATCAGTTTCATACAAAACCGCACAAGAATCATCTTAAAAGTTATGCTTGGACCCCTTGCCATCAAATAGAAATGCTTGGTGTTTTGGAAATACTCAATTAATGATAAATCCCTCAAAGCCTGTGGGTTTTATATGCATAAAAAGATTTCAAAAAAAATATTAGCTTACCTCTAGCGTGAGCTCCTGGAAATCTGAATTTCGAATTGATTTGAATTCCATAGGGCCTTCAATTTCTTTTCCAAAGAGCACCGTTGCAGCATGCCTAAAAATTGTTTCTGCATAACCACCAGAGCTTCCATGAACTCCAAAAAGTTGTCTTTCTTCATTGACATTTGTCAGTCTGCAGGAAGATAGCCAAGCATGACAACCTTAGATAAATTTAGTAACTATACTGTAAATGCGGGAAGGCTTAAGAAAGTCATTCAGGCTTACATTCTATCCAAGGGGGATTCTTCTAGACTCTTAAAGTCGACCTCTTTCAACTGTGAACATTGACAAACAGAAAGAAGGTGTTTGTGAGATGAGAAGCCACAACTTAAAGTCATACTAACACAAAAACCACAACATGAGACAAAACTGAACCTGTATCAATTCTAGAACTTCACCAGATGTCAATACTGAATCTACTTCTGTAATTCTGTGGGCCTCATTCTCCCTAGTTTTGTTGACTGAGTCCAACTGAAAAACAAAGTCCTCCCTAGCTGCCTCCAGCTTCTTATCATAACAGGGCATCACAGTAACATGGTAAACATCATCTGATCTGTCAAATAAACATGAACCATAAATTTCATAAAAGGGGAAAAAAGAGATCGAAATCTACAAGCTTTCAAGTGCTACACTAAGGTGATTGCAAAGAAAATATCTCTCTAATGGCTTTCTAAAAGGACCTTGGAAGCATTGTTCAAGAACTTGAGTTGGATATAACTTGTCCATGTTAAATCCATCTCAATGGCTGACTATATAAAATATAAAGGAAATACTGATTTGATTTACTTGAGTTGGAAGCATTTTCAGTTTAGATTTACATGCCATCCCACAACAGAGACGCACAAATCTCTCTAAAATTTCCCTATATATACTTATGGTATGCAACTTTTTTTTAATCAACCAGGATGAAGCTTCTCACTTGAAGATCTGAGTCAGAACTAGAAGCTCACTGTGGGAGTTGCCGCCGTGGGGCTGTGTGGTCGCCTGAGCTCGTCGCTGGCCTCGAGACGTCGTTGTCATCCGTCTGCCGCTAGAAATCACATCAAGGTTGCCGGAAATCACAACGAAGTCGTCGCCTGAAGCCGTCAGTCGCCGTCTTCAGTCATCCGTTCGGGTTGCTGTGAGTCTAAATGTCGTTAAACACTACCGAAGTTATTGCCGCCAGAGAAGCCGTCACCATCGTGGACCGTTGCTTGTCGTTCGGGTGGTGAGTTTCTTGTGTCGTCGACCACGATGGGTTGTCGTCGTGGGCCATCGAAGTGAGAGAGAGAGGAGACAAAGAGTGAGGGAGTGAAAGAGAGATGGAGAAAGGTGGTGAGAAAGAAAGAGGGGGGTGGCGGCTGAAGGAGAAAAAGAAGATTAGGGTTTTAACATCTTTTTATTTCTTATTTCATTTTATTTTTTTTCATATGAATTTTCTTTTCTTTTCTTTTTTAATTCTTTTTTTTATTATTTTTTTCATATGAATTTTCTTTTCTTCTTTTTTTTTTTTGGTTCTTTCTTATAAATTTTTTTATCACACTTTCTTTTTTACATTACCTAAATGTATATTTATTTTTTTATTTCAGGACTAAGGGATGAGTGAATTGCTCATCCTCACCGCTGCTCTGTCGCCCACGACACTAGGGGTGAGTGTATTGCTCACGCTTCCCACAACTTCGTCGTTCGTGCTTTGGAGGTGAGTGTATTGCTCACGCTCCCCGTAACTCTGTCGTTCGTGCTTTGGAGGGGAACTTGACGAGCGAACTCGGAACTTGACGAGCGAACTCGGAACTTGACGAGCGAACTCGGAACTTGACGAGCGAACTCGGAACTTGACGAGCGAACTCGGAACTTGACGAGCGAACTCGGAACTTGACGAGCGAACTCGAAATTTGACGAGCGAACTCAAAACTTGACAAGCAAACTCTTGATGTAGTAAGGGCGTTGTCGAAGAATGCCCCACATATCTCTTATATAAATCACTCATTAACCATGTTATTGAGTGATTCCTTAGGTGAAAATGCCAAAACGTTGATGTTTGTCAACGTTTCGCCTATAGATTCACATTTAAATGAAACATCGAATTCTTTAATGTATGATATCTACTCTTGTATCATATCTTTTTAACATCTTAGATTTTTTTATTAATATCTTATTTTGATTGATTTTTTGTTTTATAATTCAGATATGCCTCCAATGCCCGATTCATAAAAAAAATTCTTGAACGAGTTTACGCGAATGAAAAGAAAGTAGATTTAATGAAGGGCGATGCATCTATAAGAACATGAAAATAACTGGAGAAAAATCACTTATAGGTTGCTTCCTTACCCTTTTGATTGAGCTTAGGACTGCTAATACTTACCGTTGATTCCACCATCAAATCCTCTCCCCACACTGGAGAGGAGTAACAATCATCTTGAATTTGTCTATTACAAGGTTGAAAGGTGGCTTTAATAAAAGAGACCTCCATCGATCCCAAAAGGCATTTCTCAATCGCCAAACCAAGCACATCCGGCGACTGCCAGGGACTACACTGCAAAACCGATGATAAGAGATTATAATTCGACACTAATCTTTTCGCTTGCTCCAAAAAATCTGGGAAAGCCTCAGTCCCTTGAGATCCCTTGGTTGCGAAGGATACCTTTCCACTTCTTCTAGTATAATATTTAACACTTTCAGGTTCAAAGGATGAAAAGAATTCCATCTCAGTCTCCTCCTCTTCTGACGGGTGCACCTCAACACATCGATCGTTTCTCCTTCAATTGCCAAGCCAGTGCATTTTCTCGACTTTTCAATAGACTCTTGAGCCTCCAACCCACTCACATTTTCTTTACAGCAAGCGTTCCCCAATCTCGATTCACTATCATTCAATGAACCTTCTAACTCCTCCCCGGAACCCGAGGAAACATCCTTTGCTATTGCAAGATGCTCCAGCTGCTCCAACGGGTAAATGCCATTAATATTGTCCTCACTATGACAATAATTGTCCCTTGTAGACAACATCCTACCTATCCAGAGCATTGCCCCCCAAGACAAAACACCTATTTCCAACCCCCCAACTGCAACAAGTCATCCCCTTCTTCATCCTTCCATACTTGATGAATTCACATCAAATCAATCGAGTTCTCAAATGGGATAAACGCGGGACAAAACCCACAAAGATTCAAAGGCACCTTGATTTTAGCCACAGATAAAACAATGAAGTTTATAGTATCCGAGGAGATCTCCAACAACCCCCCAAAGTGTTGGCCAATTGCTTCAAAAATCATTCACAACCTTAAAGGCAGATTATTAACCGCTATCCAACCTCCATAACCCTGTAGATGATCGTCCCACTTTTCTACTAACAGATGAAGGGCCTTTATGACTCTCCATTTTCGGCTATTACAATCTATCCTATCCTCCGACCTTGAGTTACAATTGTTATAAAAAAGAATGAGGGCTTTATCACTCATAAACGAATTATTTTGCAACTTACTTCCAAAAGCAAGACTCCAAGCTTGTGGACCCAATACAAGCTTCCATTGGACATGTGCGAAGAGCCTAGTAACCACCCAAACATTAGAAAAATCAACTGCTACAAAGTCATCTGCCTTGTGGACCCAATATCCTTTCGTACTTGAAGAGTTAGACCATTCGAAGCTGCCCCTGTGCCCTTTTGCACTCGGAGAACAATGCCATTCAGAGCCTTTTTCATAGTGATAGTAAAATAGTGCCCCCCCCTCCCGATTCATCATACAACCCGGAGACTCCTCAGGTCTCAATACCGAAAAAGGATCACTAAGGGAGTTTACAAAATCAACTAACAAGTCCCTGAAAACCACTCAAACTATCTCATATCTTCCCAATGGAACCGAGAACAACCTTCTTCCTCCTGAAGGTGGTCATACCACACCCTCAGCAACCCATCCAACAATCTTCTTAATCTTAAACAACTCTAAAGTAGCATCCTCATCTTTAAATTTCCTTCGATTGAAGTATGTAGAGATATTGTCTGCTATGTCGGCGAAGGAGTCATGGAACCAGACCACGTGGGCAAGGGAAAGACGAACAATCACGTTGGTCACTCCATCATGAAGTAGAATATCAGCCTTCACTACCCAAATATGAAATTCCCATCTCCCAATACTGCAACTAAAGGTCTTCATAGGTGGGAGTCCAAAGCCAACGAAGAATCGGAACTTCGAACGAGCCTATCAAGAGCTAAAGGGCGAAACAACCAAGCCCAAACGTAGCAAACAAAGGGTGAATCTTGGAGAAGTAAGAGCAGAACAACCTAGTTCGAAGCGAGGCTAACAGAAGGATTAGGGAAAATTCCATCGAAGAAATTGAAAGCTCTGGGGAAATCCTGTCAGAAGGGAACGATTCAATGGGGGAATCCTATCGCGTTCAATTGAAACGATGAAGCTGAAGGGTTGCAACAAAGATAGAGAAGCGGGCAAGGAATGGGTGAAAAACACGGTTGGAGAACACGCAGGAGGAGGCGGAGGAGCAATCGGGCGCCAACGAGACACGAGAGAAGCGATCGGTGGTAGTGGGGTGTCGGCGAGAAGGCTAAAGGGAACGATCGGAGGCGATAGGGTTAGGCAAGGGAGGGAAAGAGAGAGAGAGAGTCGGGGGTTGTTTCTTTTATTATACCAACCACATTAATTAACGTAGGTGGTAACTCTTCAACAAAAAATTAATTATCTCTAATCTTGCTACTAAACTTTGCATTATTATGCTTTATTTGTTGTCTTTAAGCATTTTCTCTTCCTAAATTGTGCATGTTGCTTTATGAGTGAAATTAAGATATTTGTGTCTTAATTGAACTATTTTGCTTGTTTAGGAAGAAGAAAGTTGAAAAAGAAGCATTGAAGAAGCTAAAGACCTTGTGAAGTTATTTGTTTGTTGTTGAGTGTATGCATGTCTCTTGATGTTGGAAGATTGATATTTTACTTGACTAATGTTGGGATTAGATTTGACAAATTTAATTTCTATCACGTTTCTTGCTTTTGGGAAGAAGAGAAACCGATTTACAATCTCCATTCTAGGATAAAGTACTAAGAGCAATCTTGTATCGAAAAAACGGAAGATTGAGGACGATCTCTCACCTAGAATAATAGAAAGCACATTATTAGACATTTAGAATGGGAGTTCACTTGCTGAAAATTTAGTAAGTTTTGGGAAAAACTACTATGAACACTTCTTTATGACATCAAGAGGTTTACAAAAGCTCAATGGAAAGCATTTAGTAGCATAAGAGTCCTTTAATTTGCACCTATTTGTCTTAAAAATGAAGCCATACATCCCCACATTGTGAATATTTATTTCTTGTCATTTACTTGCTTTACTTTACTTTCCTTGTCATTTATCTTGTTTTCTTTACTTGCTTTCATTTACCGTTTTCCTTTACTCGTTTTTCTTTTATCGCTTTCATTTACTCGTTTTCTTTACTTTTCCTTGCATTTACTTTCTTGTCATTTAAATTCATCGTGCAAAACTAACTCTATCATTTTCTTTTCTTTTTGGTTACCTTCAAATTTACTATAAAAGACTTATTCAAATACGTCAAACGGCTAAGGGAAGCTAGTTAAATAGTTACTGAATCTTGAATTAAGTATCCCAAGTTGACACCTAGGACAACATTGAAGGGCTAAACTAAATTACAAGTGGTATTACCAAGAAATCCTACCACAGTGAAGACCAACACCTACAAAAAAACATATATTGAAGACCCAGAGAGCTTCTAGAAAATTTAGCATAATCAGAGTGATCTTTTGTTTGTAGTCGTTCTCTTCCCTCTAATTTTATTTTGAATGTATAGTGTTTCTAACAACGTATATTTTATTCTTTGTGACAGTAATTTTTCATTATTTTTCAAATAAGTTGGGAAAGTGTGACACAATTTGCTCGACCAGTTGCTTGTCTTTGAATAAATTGCAAAAATATGATTTTACATGGTTTCATTTAATTTGTTTGTTTTTTCTTTGAATGAAAGAGTAATAAATCTTAGCAAGCTGTGCGCCCGTTTGAATGAATGTGTTTAAAGTTGGCTAGAAGATATTTGGCTTGAACTCTGTTGTTTCATTTGCTTCTCTAAGTTAATGGAGATAATTTACTTGGAATGCTTCCAATCACAATAATTTTGAGGTCCATTTTCCATATCTTGAAAAACTTGTGTTTGTTTTTCTAGGATTGAACTCGGAGTCAATGGTCTACCATTGAAGGGGTGGCCTTTAGTTGTAAGTATATTTCTCCCTTTCTTTAGATTAAGGATATTAAGGCCAGGTTTAGGCGCACATGTTCAAAAACATTTCCTTCAAAGTAGAGGGTGGTTTAATTTTATATGGGAATGATGGACTAGGGGGTCTTGCATCATGCACAAACTTAATTTTTTTTATTTATTCTTTCAATGGAAAAAGTGAAGACCTTTCAGAACATTATGTACAAATGATGTGAGAAGCAATTTTAGTAATCGTTTTCGGTGGTTTTAGTACTCTCCGAAAGTTCTCGGATATTTTACGATGGATAACTTCAACCATATTTTTAAAGATTAAACAACTTCTTTAAATTAGTTTTTCTACTTATTCTTTTAATTGAAAAAGTGAACAACTTTCATAATAAAATGTATAAAAGAAGTGAGATTAAATTTTAATAATCATTTTTGGTAGTTTTAGTGCTCTCTGGAAGTTTCTGAATATTTTTCGGTAGAAAACTTCAACACTGTTTTCAAAGATGAAATAACCTTTTAATATATTTTTTAAAAAATTTTGAGCTCCAAGAAAACAATAGTATTCCTCATAAAATAGTATAAAGTTAGTAATCAACACCTAATTTGATATTAAAAAAAAGCCCAAAGCTTCAATATCAGAAGCCTTCACTCTGAGTTTCGAACCTAATTCTTTATGCACTAAAACCCTAAAAAGTACATTTTAAGCACATTACAACTATGTCTTGAGGTGTTAGTTATTGAGTGATAAAAAAAGTGAGGATTGTAGTTGTTTTATGGAGTTCATTTTTTGAATTAAAAAAAAAACATAGGAATTTTTAAACAAATATCTTTACCTCCTATTAATTACTGTATTTATGTTTAAAATTCATTTTCTATTTATTATTTCAATGGAAAAAACATTATTTACAAAGGAAGTAAGAAGAAATTTTAATGTTTTCGATGGTTTTAGTGTAGTCTAGAAGTTTTCGGATATTTTATGATTGATAAAATCAATCGTATTTTAGAGATTAAACAACCTTTTTAAAATTAGTTTTCTATTTATTCTTTTAATGAGAAAAGTGAAGAACCTTCCTAATAAATTATATAAATGAAGTGAGATTAAATTTTAATAATCATTTTCGGTGGTTTTAGTGATCTCCGGAAGTTATCGAATATTTTTCAGTAGAAATTTTCAACCTTGTTTTTAAAGATGAAATAACCTTTTAATATTTTTTTTTTAAATTTTGAGCTCCTAGAAAACAATAGTATTCTTCATAAAACTGTATAAAGTTAGTAATTGACACCTAATTTGATTATAAAAAATAGCCCAAAGCTTCAGAAGCCTCACTTTGAGCCTTGAATCCAATTCTCTATACACTAAATCCCCCAAAAGTTCATTTTATGCACATTACTATGTCTTGAGACGTTAGTTATTGAGTGAGAAAAAAAAAAGTGTGGATTGTAGATGTTTTATGGAGATTAGTTCATTTTTTGAATAAATAAAAAAATTATAGGAATTTTCGAACAAATATATTTATCTCCTATTAGTTAATGTGTTTATGTTTAAAATTCATTTTCTATTTATTCTTTCAATAGAAAAAGTGAAGTCCCTTCCGAACATTATGTACAAATGAAGTGAGAAGAAATTTTAATAATCGTTTTCGGTGGTTTTAATGTTCTCCGGAAGTTCCAATATATTTTACGATTGATAAAATCAACTTCTTTAAATTAGATTTCTATTTATTCTTTTAATAGAAAAGGTGAAGAACCTTTAGAATAAAATGTATAAATGAAGTGAAATTAAATTTTAATAATAATTTTCGGTGGTTTTAGTGATCTTCGGAACTTCTCGAATACTTTTCGTAGAAAACTTCCAACCTTGTTTTTAAAGAAATAGCCTTTAATTATTTTTTTAAAAAATTTTGAGCTTCTAGAAAGCAATCGTATTCTTCATGAAATTGTATAAAGTTAGTAATTCACAGCTAATTTGATAAAAAAAAAAAAATAGCCCACTGCTTTAATATCAGAAGCCTTCACTTTGAGCCTTGAATCCAATTCTCTATGCACTAAAACCCTAAAAAGTTCATTTTAAGCACATTAGAACTACGTCTTGAGACGTTAGTTATTGTGTGATAAAAGTAGGTTTTTTATGGAGATTAGTTTATTTTTTAATTAAAAAATATTCATATGAATTTTCGAACAAATATATCTTTACCTCCTATTAGTTACTGTGTTTATGTTTAAAATTCATTTTCTATTTATTCTTTCAATAGAAAAGTGAAAACCCTTCAGAACATTATGTAAAAATGAAGTGAAGTAAGAAGGAATTTTAATACTCGTTTTCGGTGGTTTTAGGGCTCTCTGGAAGTTCTTGGATATTTTACGATTGGTAAAGTCAACCGTATTTTTAGAGATTAAACAACCCCTTAAATTAGTTTTTTATTTATTCTTTTAATGAAAAAAGTAAAAAACTTTCGGAATAAAATGTATAAATGAAGTGAGATTAAATTTTAATAATCATTTTTGGGTTTTAGTATTCTCGAAATTTTTGAAGTTTTTTCGGTAGAAAACTCCAACCCTTTTTTTAGAGATGAAATAACCTTTAAATATTTGTTTTTTAAAATTTTGAGCTCCTTTAAAACAATATTATTCTTCATAAAATTGTACAAAGTTTGTAATTGACACCTAATTTGATAAAAAAAAAAGTTCATTTTAAGCACATTGCGAGTTGGGTTTACTTGTGCGAGTTTTTTTGTCAGTGAATTCTAGAAATCAGTGTTTGGTTTGCAGAGTTGAGTTGAGTTGAGTCAGGAAGTTAGTGTTTGGTTTGCAGAGTTGAGTTGAGTCAGGAAGTCAGTGTTTGGTTTGCAGAGTTGAGTCGAGTCAGAAAGTCAGTGTTTGGTGTGCAGAGTTGAGTTAATATGTCAGAGGTATTTGGTGCAGTTTTTTGTAAAGTGAAAAAGTCGATTTTTTTGTGACTTTCTTTTTTCTTACTTTTTTTCTCCAACAAATCAATTACAAATACATTTATCTACACACTCAAAACTCAATTATGTGATCAATTTATAAAATTACAATATATATTAACATTTTCTCAAATGTATGTTCGAGATATTTGCTTAGGAAGTATGTATATTGGGTTTCATATCAAAATTTCTTTTCCAATAAAATCCATGATTTTTATTCTATTAATTAATATAAATTTTACTCCTTTCATGCACACGTTCACCACCACTTATTTATTTTAATTTAGGTACGTATTAGTATTAATATTTTGCATATGAAAAGTATTTAGTTAAAATTATATAAACACAAACATTTGTGTATGAACATTTTTTAATGGCGTAATGATTGTTGCATACCCACAAAATATTACATATATAATCAAGGGATTAATCGTACATAAAATAAAAAAAAAAAGATAGTTAGAAATCCCCAAAATTATAATAAAATATTATCCCCAAAAGCATTTCCCAAAAAAATTAAATAACATCAACGTGGGTGTGATGATATGCATACTCATGGCGAAATGACCGTATATTGTCACTTATCAATCCTACCGGGAGGCGCAAACAATACGTCCTCCTCGATTGAGGTGTGACTGCGAGGGAAGCGATGTCTGTCTCACGTATATCGGTGACAAGCATGTCTATCAGAGAGACACGATCATGCTCGGTCAACCCTTCTATTTGGTACAACAGGTCGACCACTTCCTTCCGTCGTGCAACCTCCAACTCATACTTCTCCTTCTGCCACGATAGAAGCCTTTGCATGTGAGTTGTTTGGATGTCCATTGTTGTCCGCACAACATCAATCATTTCAGTTTGGAAGCATGATCTCTTTCTTTTGCTACCAGTACATTGAGAAGACATGTCAGATGTATTACGTGTACTAGTAGGAGGCTCTGGCAATTCTTCCTCCCCTACATCAGCAGTGCATGGATTCTCCATTGGTCATTGCTCCTGTTGGGTTTTATATTCTAAAACTCGTGGTTTTGTAAACTGAATGTATATTCTATTTTGTAATAAAGATGTTATTGAGATTTATTCAGTAAAGATGTTTTTGAATAAAGTGAATTATGAATTATGTAACCCTAATCCGATTAAGAACCCTTGGCTATAGGATGAATACTTGAACTTTATGTGTGACATAAAAATGGATCAAGTTCAAGTTATAGCCAAAAAAGCAGTTTATAGTATAAGGATAGATAAGGGTGGGTACCTTATCCGGGAACACTATGGGCGTAGCAGGCTTTGTAGAGTACAAGCGATGTGATCCTATATCGTTCATGTGGAGACATGTGAGTGAGAGCGTCCTATGCAATGAGTTTGCATAAAACTGGACTACGAAATAGCCACTTAGACTTTATAACTCCGTTTACTGTCTTAACTGACTATATTCATACGATGACCTAGGTAACTCGATCTTAATCCCGAGCGTTCTATGAACTCTGTTTATTCGGATTATCTTTATATTTGCATGGGTGAGTGGCCCGAGGCTCGCCGACTCAATATGCCTCCCATTTCAAGGATAAGTGCAGGTAGATACATTTGGGAACATAGTTACGCAAGATGGAATTCACTACTACCGCCTTAGGGATTAGTAGAGAAGTTGTTCCCCAAGTGTCGACTCGGATCTTGAACAATGGCCCACCCCTCTCACGGCCGAGAGGATTCGGTTTGTTGGTTGGACCACAAACCAATTGTTCATTAGAGGTTCGGTGAGACTTAAGGAATAAGAGGTAATTACAGGGGTAAAGCGGTAATTTTGACCAAACCAGTAATTGAGCGACTGTGAAGGATCGTCTTACTAATCATGGTTATATCGAGTGAACATAAATATATCTCTGGTGAGGAGAGTGCAACCTCACGGGCTTTAGTGGAGTGTCCGGTGGTTAGCGAATGTTGATCACCTAGGCTAAAAAGTTTGGCCAGGTTAATCTCGTATCGTTGGAGCTCATGATCAGTAGGTCCATTAGGTCCTCCTTTACTAGCTTTCGGACTAAGCCTTGTAACATTTTGAGAGAAAAGAATTTGAATTGTTCAAATTCGAGTTTGGAAGAAAACGTTAATTATATGTGATATATTTAACGAATCATAGCTTAATTTTGTATTAAACTATGATTAATAGGAGGTGGATATATTTAAATATGATTTACATATTGAATCGGTTTATAGCATGAATAAAGATTCATGTTCGGAAAACGATCCGGATTGGGCAATTTATTTAATTTAATATTTGATATTAAATTAAATTAGTTAAATTAAATTTTAAATTATTTAATTAATTAAATTAATTTTAATTTAAAATCAATTTAATATTTATTTTTGAATTAAAATTAAATGAAAAATAAATAGATTTTCATGATTTTCATGAAAATCAACTTGACAAGTTGCCTAATCCTCATCATCTTCAAAATTGTACAAAATTAGCCACCTCCACCTCAATCAATCCTCATCACTGTTGAGATGCCACTCTAATGAAGCTTGTTGAAGGTTTATATAATGGTGATTTGAGGTAATATGAGAATTTTTGCGAGAAAATTCTAAATTCCCGAATTAGTGACATTTGAGGTTTTTTTCTTCCAAATTATCTCAACCTAGGATCCCACAATCCGTTTTAAGGCCTGAGGATAGTAGGGAAGACTCTAACGATCGTCCACGAAGTGTTCGTGCTGAAAACAATCCACCGGGTGAAGAGAATTTGATCTTCAAAGTTGAGTTTTCTATCTCTCTGCTTTTTCGACTTTGAGCATGTATTTTATTTTACAAAATTGATCAACTTAGAGCGTTCACGATCCAAAATTGCTTCCGCTTTCTTAATCTAGATTCTTCTAATGGTATCGTGAGCAATTTTGAGCACTCAATTTGATCAATTGTGTTCTATGGTGGGTGTTTTTGAAATACAATTTTTAGGTGTCTAAAGTGTTATTAGGTTTGACATTTAAATTGAGTATCAATTTGTGCTTTATTTTCAAATTTCTTAAGTGTGTTTGAGCATTAATGTGTGTAGAATAAGTCTGTAAAAATTTGGTCGATTGGAGTTCGGGAAGACCTTCAATTTGAAGAGAAGCTTGAAAGGTCTGAAAATCGAAAGCAGAGGCATTTTTTTTCCTGCAAATTCACTACAATCTATAGTATAAGAATAGGGTTGGGTACCTTAAGGCGATTTGAACGGAACACCCTACACGGGAACCGATGCGGGAGTGAATTTAATCTAGAGGTTTATAAATTATCTTTCGTGAATGGCGTTTATTAAAAGTTAATAAATTAAACTCATAGACCTAGGTTTATTAAAAGGTTAATAAACTTAGGTAATCGATATAATTGTTATATTGGTAGACTTAGGTCATATTGTTTTAGCGGGAATATGCCTAAGTAAAAGTATACCCAAACTGTTTAAAATACTTAGTGGGAGTGAAAAGGTATATATGATATATCAATTTTCTCTTACGTTCTCCGCAAAGTTCACACCGTGAGATTTATGCTCGGCCTCGTGATGTCAATAGGGCATCCCCATTCGGATGGTGTTTGCATAAATCAAGAGCAAGGTGAATGGAGTAAGTATTTATAGTAAGTGGGAGAGAAGGAAGTGTGTCAACACATCCTGATCTCCTCCATTAGGTTGGGACCAGTGAGATTCTCATGTTGCGTCTGCAGGTTGCTCGAAGTAGTACTATCCATTCGGAAGGATGTAACATGGGATTCAGAACAACTCAAACTCTAGAAATGGATAGGGTCTCTTAGGTCCATTCTCCACTTTGTCTCTCCAGTTCGGTAGCATTGTTGTCAGCCGACCTCGAGGTCACGAAAATGGTGGGTCACACTTACAAGAATTGCTAAGTGTTAGTAAGTTCTTGACCAAAGTAGCGATAATTATAATGTTATAGGAATAAGAGTTATTCGGTATTAGCATTTAGTCAAGAATGTCTTGGTTGGTGAAGGAGTGATTGATCGCCTCGGTAGCGGTTGCTCGACGACTTCATCAAGCTTTATATAATGGTGATTTGAGATAATATGAGAGATTTTTGCAGAAAATTCTAAATTCTGAATTAGTGACCTTTGAGGTCTTTTCTTCTAAATTCTCTCAACCTAGAATCCCACAATCCGTTTTAAGGCCCGAGGATAGTAGGAAGACTCTAACGGTCGTCCACGAAGTGTTCGTGTTGAAAACCATCCACCGGGTGAAGAGAATTTGATCTTCAAAGTTGAGTTTTCTATCTCTCTGTTTTTTCAGCTTTGAGCATGCATTTTATTTTACAAAATTGATCAACTTAAAGCGTTCAATATCCAAAATTGCTTCCGCTTTCTTAATCTAGACTCTTTCAACTCCGTCCTGAGGAAGTCTTGCGATCCCAGTCGGATCTCCTCCTCCATTTGTTCTACAGCGTTAGAGGCCATTTCCATTGGGGTCTCCGTGCCCATCCCCGTTGCTCTGTCTTTTCCAAATACAAATGCAAGATCATCATAGTGTGAAAATGATTTGTTCCCCATCCCCTTGGCATTTGTATGGCTCTACATGTAAGAAAAAAATATATTACTGATGGAGATCTAATCCCCTTGAGCACCGGAAACGAGTTTGGAATCGTAATTGCTTGATTGTTTTGGTTAGAAATGCAAAAACCAGTACATTGACAAAAACAGTAACAAACATGTAAATCCTAATCTAATTAGGCATGAAGATATACATGCAAACATGCTTTGAAAATAACAATTAAACTAAAAGGAAGAGAAGTTACCTTTGTAGATTCTTAACAACTCCTTGCTCCAGCAATGCATGAACACTTCTTTATTCTTTTCTTCCAACAGGACACCAACCATACAGAAAACCTCCTATATCTCTGAGATTCAACTTAGATCTTCCTTAGGTGGGAAAGATCCAACAATTCGAGAATGGGAATTGAGAGAGTGAGAGAGAGAGAATTTCTGTTGTGTTCAATCAATGATCGATCGATCGTTTTTGCTCTTCTCACTAGGAGAAAAGCCTCAAAGTGGGCAACTCCCCACTCACTATCGAGGGGGAGTTGGGGAGTAGTGGGAACGTGTCCTCCTGACACGTTCTCAATTAATATTATATTAATTAATTAATTAATTAATTAATTAATTCTATTAAATTAAATCATATTTAATTCAAATATAATATTAATTGAATGATTAAATCACATTTAATCATTTTACCCTTTACACTATAGTTTAATGTACATCTCATGCACATTAGGATTTAACCTCTAGTTTACAAATATGAATCACATTCACATTTGAATTTAACATTTGAACTCTTTCAAATATTTAATTCTCTCACATAATTTAATATGAATCATATCCACATTAAATTTATAATATATAGTTCCAAAACTATATATTATATTGTATCTATATACATTAAGTTTATTCCCTTATAAATTTGAACATTTCAAATTCAAATGATCTAAGAACCCTTTAGTAGGCGGGAAAGAGTGAATTCCATCTTGCTAAGTTAAGTTACCAACTGCTCACTCGGTCTTGTCCCCAAGAAGGTAGACATATTGAGTCGGTGTATCTGGCCACTCTCACCCATTCTAGTCAAAGGACAATCCCTCACGAACACCTGCTCAGGATTGAGATCAAGTTGCCTAGGTCATCCTAGTGAAATAGAAACCTAACTAGTCAATGGAGTTACAACTAGAGGTTGCTATTTCGTGGTCCGGTCTTATGTAATCTCATTACATAGGATATTCTCACTCACATGTCATCTACACGAACACGTTAGGATCACAATGTTTGTATCAAATACAAAGTGGGCCACATCCATAGTTTTACCAAGGTAAGATACCCAAACCTTATCCCCTAACTATAGACCCTTTAAGTTGTATCTCGAACCGAGATCCTCTATATGTACACTACATTCAGTTAAAGATACATTTAACAACCTTGGATGTTTAGTTTATTGGATTTAGGGTTTAAAGAAAGGCAAACTCGTAGATAACGAATAATAACTCTTTATTACATTAATAACACTTTATTACATTAATTAGAACATAATTACAAATTACGAGTTTTAGGACACAAACCCAACAATTACGTATATCTACAACGAATGCTAATGATAATTTTTATTGTAAAAGTACTACCTCACCTTGACCCATTGATAAGAATTAAAGAGGAATTAGAAAAATCTAATCTACCTTGTTAACAACAAACAAGACTATTAGATCTAAACCCAAAAAAAATCCCCAAATCAAAATGAAATCAAAGAACCCAAAGATTTTAATGTCAAAATGTTAAGTAACCCTTGAAAATTAGATCTAACAACCTTGCTTACAGAAACAAGACCTTTAGATAACTCAATCTCAAAGACCCCAAAATCAATTTTGAAAATCAACTCAAGGAAAGTAAAATCGGATTACCTTGTCAATCAAGCATCTCTAGGCAAGAGAACTTGTATGAGATTCGAATCACTCCACAAGGAAGATTGATCAAGTCTAGCTTAAATGATTCTAAGCATGCAACCTAATCTACATATAATTGCAAAAGAAATAACTCAAAGGCTATAAAAAGCTCAAGGCCTTTTTTATTACATTTTAATCTTTTCTTTTTTTTTTTAGGTACATGGCTTTATATAGCCTCAAAATCAACCCTTGAGTAACCTATGGTCTATTGAAAGGTTGTAATTTACATCCCCATCAATTCCATGATCTCCACTAGCTATTTTGTAACCTAAATCATTGAAAACAAGACTTTAAAACTGAAAATTACATCAAAATTCCATAAATCCGAGAATTGATGTCTTTAATCACCCTACATAAAGTTTGTAACTTCTCATGCATAAATAGAGCTCCACTTGAAGTAGCTTGAAACTCTTCTTTGCATAAATGAAACTTGACTTGTCTTTAATGGAGCATAAATTGCACTTTAGTTCATTAAATGCATCATTAGTTCAACATAAATGAAGTTTGACAACATTTAATTCAACTCAATTTTTGAAGCTTTTCTTTAGTCTTGATGGCACGATAGGATTCATATCATTCTCCCCTTCTTCCTCGAATCTAAGGATGTCGTTGTAACATAAACTCCGAATTTATTTGAGTCCTTGGTCTTGCTCTCTTGAATTTCTTCCTCGTATTCATTTTCTTTGTGAAAGATTCTTTGCAAAAACAAGTTAAGAAAATACAAAGGACCTCACAACACTCCCTCACAAGTTTACACTCAATAATATTTAGGCCACTCGTGTTTAATTCTCAATCTCATCTCTCAAAATTTGAATTGGAGAAGCCAAGATAATTTGCAATCCAATGGATATTTGCACACTTTAAATACAAACAAACTAGCTTGAGTGATGGGAAAATTTTGAAATCAAACAAATGGTAAGAATTCAATCAAACTTAACAAAAAGTTTGGATTAGAGTTGAAACAAGGTGAAACCTATAGAAATTCTATGTTATGGCTACATAAATGAAGAAGAAATGTAACTCATGGACGATAATCGATGGTGAAATTTTTAAATATAAGAGTTACTATTTGAAACTATTGGTTGGAAAGTTCAAAGTCTGAAATTTAATCATAAAGTATTTAATATGTAACAACCAACTTTTAAAACTTTCAAAGTGTAACATCAATGAATGAATGCCAAATGGTTATATTAAAACAAAGATGATTAAATCAAATGAGATATTTTGATTTAGAAATGGCTTTAGAGGCAAACACAAGAAGAACACAAGAACACATGTTCTTGGGTATAATGATTTTTGAACAAGTTATAAAAATGCAAATTTTTCACCCTAAAGAAAGCCAAATTAGAAATTCTCATAGAAGAAAAACTTATAGATAGGTGTCTGATCTACAACATTGATGAAGGCTTGCAATTGAAATAACAAACGAAAATATGAGTTTTTGTGCTTTACTAAATGATTTCACAAACTGGATAGATTGCAAAAAAAAAAAAAAACAAACAAACAAACAAAAAAACAAAACGTGAAAATCAAAGACAAATTCAAGATAAATGCAAAGGAAACA